>PVIJ01017056.1:0-30711 GCA_004024925.1 Scalopus aquaticus | reverse complement strand
GGGGGGGGGGGGGGGGGGGGGGGGGGGGGGGGGGGGGGGGCGAGCGGGCAGAGCTCAGCCCACTGTCCAGCACCAGCCTGCCTGTCGCTGTGCGGTTCCCACCCGCTGCCACGTCCTTCTATGGGGGCCTCCACGGCGCCCCGGGTGGTCTTCGTGAAAGGTCAGCGGGGGCTGTTTTTAAATGGCTTCCCAGGAACAGGACGCAAGACAAGGCCATCGGGGGATGAGCGGCCTTGTTCCTTAGTCGCTAGAACTGGCACAGCTAACTGCGGCCAGCGGTGAGCGTGTGGGGGGAACCCCATTGGCGCTGACGAGACAGCCCCCCGCGTGTGTCCTGCAGGGTCGCGGGGGAGAGGCCGTGAGGGGCTGCGGGGCCAGCCGGCCACACCGCCCCCGCCTGTCACTGAGCTTGGCCGGAGGCGCTTCTCCCCGTGGAGGCCGGGCTGGGCCGTGTCCACGGGGCCTTCTTGCTCGCTGGGGGGTGCTGAGAAGCGGGAAGGTTTTGTCCCCAAAGTCCCCATTTTCCTCTTCAGCACTCGGTGGGCCGGGTTTTCCCGACCAGACTGCAGCCCCTGCCCCGTGGTGCTGCGGGCGGACACTGCTGGCCTCAGTCCACGGCGCAGGCCAGTGTGCCCAGCTGTCCGCAGCGGCTGTGACGGTCGCGGCTGAGACGCGGTCCCTGGCCAGTGTGACCTCGGCCCCCACGCTCCAGGCCCTGCCCCCTCCGGGTCAAACACGCTGACCCTGCCCGGGGCTGCGGAGAATCGTGTGCGCAAGCGCTGGCTGCCATGCTGCTCCAGCCCGCTCCGCGCAGTGGGGCGCCCCCTGGAGGGTGCTGACGTCCGCCTGCTGCCCCCTCCCACTCGCCTTCTGTGCAGAGGGCAAAGAGTCTCCAACGAGCAGCTTTTCCGGGGCGCTGAGTCCTCAGGGCGCCCCAGAGGGGGCGGGTCCCTCTGGCTTCTGGCCGGCCCGCTTCCTCCTGCGACTTTGCGTTTGGTGCCGGGTGCCGGAGCAGCGCCCGACAGTCTCGGCGCCTGCTGGGGCTGGGCGGCCACTGCCCTGAGGGCGACCCTGCGCCCTGAGCCAGTGGCCCTTCCGTTAGAGTCCAGGACCCGGAGCCGGGGGGCGCGGCCGCGGGCCTGCAGGGCGGGCTGGTGGGCGCGCCGCGGTGGGCGTTGCAGAGCCGACTGCCCAGGAGGGAGGCGCCTGCCATGAATCCTCAGAGGGTGGTGAGCCCAGGGCGGAGGCGCGGCTAGGCCGCTGTCCAGGGAGGCGGCGGGCCGACGTTGGACTTGGGTCTGCCACCCTGACCACGGCCAGCTGCGTGGCCAGGCGAGGCCACTCCAGGCGCCGCCGCCGCCTCCCGTGGGTGTTCTGGAGCCCGCTGGTGCCGCCGCCCTCACTGGGAGGGTGGGTCTGAGACACCCGGGGAGTCCGTGGCCGGGCTGCCGGAGGCTCTGCTCCCACTGGGCTTTCCTGCTGCTGCTCCTGCATGTGCTGGAGGAGGACGCGCTTCTAACGCCCCGTCTCTGCGCAGGGGCGCACCGCTCCCCACCCAGGGCCGCCGCGTGCGGCATCTTTGTGGATTTTGCAACCGCCTCGCACCGCCAGAAGAGCCGGACTCAGGCCCTCAAGCAGAGGTAGGTGCCGGGCCGCGGTGCTGAGCTGGGAGCCTTACTCTGGCCGCCCCACGGCCGGCTGCTGACCGGCAGGGCTGGCGGGACCCTCCTGGGCGCCACCTGCAGCCTGTGTCCTCGGCCGCCGCCTGGGGCGGGGCGGGCAGGAGCTGGTGGCCCAGGAGAGGGCCCCACGGTGAAGGGCCCGCAAAGGGTGGAGCAGGGCGGTCGGGCCTGGGTCAGCCCTGCTCGCCCTTCAGGCCGATCTGTCACCACCGTGGACATCGCAGGGAATCCGGGCTGCATATCTGCTCCCGGAGCCGTGCGGCCGGCGGCAGACGGCACGTTTGGGCCTCGCTCCGGCCCCACCTCCCGCGTGTGCAGCGGCCGGGAGGGGTGGGGTGAGCCCGCTGGCCTGCGCCCGGGCTGAGCTGTGCAGCTCGCGGCGCCGGTCCTGCCAGGGGTTCCGGGCTCGCAAGCGGGCATGTGTCCGGCGCAGGCGCACCCATTAGCAGGGTCCCGGGCGTGGTACCGCGCTGGCCCTGTCGGCCAAGCCTCAGACCCGGCCAGCGCACTTCGCCCGGTGCGGTCACGCGCCTCTCGTCCCCTCCCCAAGGACGCGCAGCACGAAGCTGCTTCGGCTGGTCGACTTGGACTTTTCCTTTACGCTCTCGCTCCTGGACCTGCCGCCCGTGAGTGAGTACGACTCGTACATCAGGAGCTTCGGGCGGAAGAACACCAAGCAGGTCAGCTGGCGAGGCGGGGGGGCGCGGGGGGCGCGGGGGGCACGGGGGCTGGGGCCGCCCCACGCTGTCCTCCCTGGGAGCCCGGCCTCTGGTGGGGGCTGCGGCTGACGGCCGGCTCTGCCCAGGCCTATGTCCAGTGCAACGAGGACAACGTGGAGAGAGACGCCCAGACGGAGGAGGTGGAGACCAGATCGGTGTGGACGCAGCACCCCGGGGAAGGCCCAGCCGTGTGCGGGGGTAGGCTGCGCCCTGCTGGGTCTTGGCCTCTCCTCCGGTGGGGGTGCGCGGGGCTCAGCGCCCAGAATTTTCGAGGACCAAGCCAGCATCTCGGCTTCCGCAGGCGTCTGCCGTTCCCGCTCCCCAGGCGCCCCCGCCCGAGAAAATGATGCCCGCGCCTGAGGGCTGCGCCCGCCCGTCAGCACCGCGCTCGGGGTCACGCCCGCGGGCTCCCGCCGCTGTCCTGGCGCCCGTTGCGCGG
Organism: Scalopus aquaticus; assembly: GCA_004024925.1. Taxonomy (NCBI): domain Eukaryota; kingdom Metazoa; phylum Chordata; class Mammalia; order Eulipotyphla; family Talpidae; genus Scalopus; species Scalopus aquaticus. Next base: position 27,871 of record PVIJ01017056.1, on the reverse strand, counting down.
CGCAGGCGGGTCTGACGGCCCCTGTGCTTCCAGGCGGCGAGAACGGAGACACGCCGGGCCCCGCGGCCGCGCCCAAGATCGACACCCGACGGCTGTTGGCCTTTCTGCGGGCGGCCTGCCAGGTGCGCCAGCCCCGCCCCCGCCCTCGCCCTCGCCCTCGCCCCCGCCGGTGCCTCGGCGGGCCGGCCGCCCCCTCGCAGCGGACTGGGTCCTGCCCCCGGCGCATCTCAGGACTCCGCCCAGGGCTCGCGCCCGGGGTGTGCGCGCCCCCCACCTTGGTCCCGAGCCCGGAGCGCGTAGACGCTGCGCAGATGGGGCAGCTGGGAGCCTGGCGTGTCCCCGAGTTTAGTGTCTGCCCCCACCCCCGACCCGGGCGGAGTTGCAGGCAACCCCGGAACACGCTGGCCCCCGAAAGGGTCAGTCCCCAGGGCCCTCCCGGCCCAGCGCAGCCAGCCGGTCTCCCCTGCGGCCGCCGAGGGGTTCAGGGCAAGCAGCACCAAACAGCTGCGTGTGGACCCCGACGGCCACCACCCACTCCCCGAAGCAGCTCCATCCTGGCGCCGGCCACTCTGTCCACAGCACCCGGGCTGGCCCCTGCCGGGGGACAGCAGTGGCTTCAGCACCTCAGATCTAGGCGCGTCTTTCACTGACCGTCCATGTGGTGCCGAGAGGACAGGGCACCTGGCTTAGGAAGAGCGGCTGGGGTCTGGGAGGGGGCGCCCGAGCACCTCCTGGCTTCCCCTGCCCCCCCTCCCCGTCCCCCCCCCCGACAGCCCTCCCCGCCCAGCCCCCAAGGCTCCCCCTCTCCGCTCCTGGCCCTGCTCTGGGTTAGCCGAGGCCCACGTCTGTTTCCCCTCCTGTCCTCCGAGAGCCCGCCGGGCGAAGCGGGCCGCTCTGCGTCTGTCTGGACATCTCTGGGGTCCGGGCGCCCCGCGGCTGTGCCCCGTCCGCGGTCCTGCTGTCGGCCTCGGTCGGCGGGCCCGTCTGCCTTGGCCAGAGCGGCCTCGAGGTCCATGGCGCTGTCTCTCCCCAGGTGGTCGCCGTCCTGCTGGAGGAGGACCGCGTGGCCGCAGAGCCCCGCTGGAGCCCTGGGGCGCAGCCCCCCACGCTGCCCCTCAGCGACAGCTCCGCGGCGCTGAACACCAGCCTGCCCCTCCTGCGGGGTGAGGCGGGCGTCCCCGGGGCGGGGGTCGGCCGGCCCGGCAGGACCGCTGCCCCCCTGGGCCCGGGGTCCTTGGTCCCCCGGGGTCAGCAGCGTCCGGCCCGTGGTCAGCGTGGGCAGGTGTCCGAGCGGCGGGCCTGGGCGGCTCCCGCTGACCGGCCCGCGCCGTCCCTGCAGGCCGGGCTGTGAGCTGCCTGCACGCCTCGCCCGCCCAGCGGCAGACGGTGGTGTCAGTGCACGGCCCGGCCTCCCAGGTGCCCGCGCGCCCGCCGGACGGCGGCTGCCTGCTGTGTGTCTGGGACGTTTGGCGGCCCTCTGCGCCCCAGAAGGTGCTCGTGTGCGAGGCGCAGGTACGGCCGCGGGGGCGGGGCCGCGGGCGGGGCGGGGCCGCGGGTGGGGCGGGGCCGCGGGCGGGGCGGGGCCGCGGGGGCGGGGCCACGGGGCCGTGTCCTCAGCCGCGAACCCGCAGGTGACCTGCTGCTGCGTCAGCCCCTCCACGGCCTTCCTGCTGTTCGCGGGGACGGCGCACGGCGCGGTGCTCGTCTGGGACCTGCGGGAGGACTCGCGGCTGCACCGCCCCCTGCGGCTGGAGGACGGCCTCTGGACCCTGCGGGCGGCCACCTTCTCCACCGGTCAGTGCCCTGCCGTGGCGCGTCAGCCCACAGCGTCCAGTCTTGCTCCCTTGTTCCTGGAGCTGCAGGGGACGCGGGTCGTCGGCACCGTGTGTGCCTGGGTCTCCCGTCGGGGCAGGTCCCGGGACGCGGGCTGCAGGGCAAGGAGCTGGCTGCCCTCAGCCCGGCCAGCCCTGCCCACGCCGGCTCCGCATCCTCACCCGCTGACTGCGAGAAGCCTGGGCTTCAGTGGCCTGAGCTCCCAGCCGGCCGCACCACTGGCCTCTGGCTCCCGCTTGCGGTTGTGCGAGAGAGGGTCCGGGCCGAGGGGCCCGTGCGGCTGTGCTGGGGTGGGGTTGTGGGCAGCTTGTCCGTCTGTCGGTCTGTGTGGCTGGCTCGCTGCTGACCGCCGGCGGCGCTTGTGCTGGAACCGCAGACGGCGTCCTGACCCCAGTGAACCACAGAGGCCCCCTGCAGGCCATTGAGCCCATCTCCACGTCCGCCGGCAAGAAGCGGAGTCTCGTGCTCTCCCCCTTGTCCACTCGAGAAGGTGAGGCCCCCCCAGGAGCCCCTGGCTGCCCCGCCGGGCCCCGAGCAGCACCTCCTCTGCTCTTTCTAGAGACGGCCGGCCTGTCCTTCCACGTCGCGTCCTTGGACGAGAGCGGGGTCCTCAACGTGTGGGTGAGTGGCCGCGAGGCGGCCGAGGTGCTGGGCGGACACGGACAGGCGCGTGGTCCCTGCCCCCCGCGGGCCTGGGAGGGGCCCCGGGCTGGCCGCCCAGGGTGTGGGTGACCACACACCGCGTCGCCCGACCTCAGCGTCCTGTTCCAGGTGGTGGTGGAGTTACCCAGGGTGGACGCCGCGGGGTCCGTGAGCGACTTAGGTAACTCTCCGGAGAAAGCCGAGCGGAGCCCTCGCTTCTATAGCGCGCAGAGGTCAGAGGTCAGGGGTCCCGGCAGCGGCCGAGGAGCATGTCCTCGGGGAGCCGAGCCCCGGGCACTGGGTGTGGGCAGCTGACCCCCGGCATGCCAGCTGTCCTCTGTCCTGAGGCTGGATTGGCGCCGTACTGCGGGGTGTGCCTGGGCCCCGGGCCTGAGCCCCCGCGGTGTGGCGCCGCCTGGGTGCGGAGGTGCCACGGCGCAGGCCCGGGTGGTGTCGGCCTCTGATGGGAGTGGCCGCCTGCTCCCTGGGGACGGCCCGAGGTCTGGGCCCCCGGGCCCTGTGGAGCCGGCAGGACGTCGGGCGGCAGTGACCTGCCTGAGCTCCCCCAGCAGGGCGCTGGCGTGGGCGAGACCCCAGAGGCTGCGGCCCGGCCTGCCTGGGTCCCACTGGCCCGCCCGGGTGCTGTACCCTGTGTTGGGCCCGCGCGGCCTGGGGAGGGGCCCGCTGCTGCCCGAGGTGCGGCCGCCCACAGCCGGGGCCGGTGAGGCCTGGGGCTGCTTCCCGGCCACTGGTGCCCGGCGGTCCTGCCCCCGGTCACGCGGACCCGTTTGCATGCGTCCAGCTTGGCGGCTGCCTGTCTGGCTCTCTCACCTGCAGGGCTGGACCAAGAGGGGCCAGTGAGTCGGCTGGCGGAAGCTGTGGCTGCAAGTCCCTGGCCAGCGGGGGCGGCACCGGGGCGGGGGCCGGCGTGTGGCCTCGCTCTGGGCTGCCCTCAGAGGCAGATGCTGGACGCTTCCGGCCTATGTCCGCTGGCCCCGCCCCTGGGTCCCACCTGCCCCCAGGCCGCCTCTGGGCTCACGGCTGCCGGCGTCCACGTGGGTGGTTTCCTGTGCAGGGTCCGGCTTCTCTGTCCACAGGTTTGATACCCGGAGGGAGGGTAAAGCTGGTCCACAGCGCCACCATCCAGCTGGGCGATAGGTGAGCCACCCAGCGCTGCCTCGGGCCACCCGCGGGGGTCTGCGGCCTGGCAGGGCAGGGCAGAGGCCGCTCGCAGCACGCTGGCCCCTGCCGGAGGGGGAGGTCCCGGCCGGCCCCGGGGCCGGGCAGCCAGCGGCTCGCGGGTCAGCACTGGAGGGCCCTTCCGCTGGCGGCTCTCGTGCCCCAGGGCGGCTGTGACGGCCAACACCCGCGGGCCCCGGGACGGTGCTGACCTCAGGGCCGAGGGGGCCGGGCAGGGCGGGGCCAGCACCCACCACCGCCCCCACAGCCCGGCCGCTCTCCCAGCCTTTCCCGCGGGGCCCAGGAGTCCTGGGGGACGGCACAGACGCTGAGCCTCAAGTTCTCGCCCTCCGACCCCAACCGCTTCGTCGTGGGCACCGACATGGTCAGTGTCCTGCGTCTCAGCTGCCCCACGCGCGGCTCTCTGGCCGCCAGGCCCTGGGCTGACGCTGCCCCGCCCCCCAGGGCCTGGTCGGCCACGGCACCAGACAGGACGTGGGCGTGTCCCCTCGGCTGTTCAGGCCGCGGCAGCCGGGCGCGCGGCCAGTGCGGGTCACCGCCATCGACTTCTCGCCCTTTGGGGAGCCCCTGTTCCTGGTGGGTCCACAGCCCAGGCCGGGCACTTCGGGCCGTCGAAGCTGGCAGGTCTCCGGGCCCAGAGGCTGGGGGGTGGCGGGACGTCCGAGCAGGCTGACCACCCCGCGCCGCAGCCCCTGGGGACCCGGCGTGCTCCCGCGGGGGCGGGGCGGCTCTGGTCCGGGCCTGGCGTGCGCTGCGCTTCCCTGGGGCGGCCTGGGGTGGTGCCTCCGCCGGCCTGGACGCGCCCCGCCGGCTGCCGCGTGGGGCCGGCGGCCGGTCTGCCTGGCCGTGCTCGGAGCGTGACCCAGACGCGGCCAGCGGGTGTGGGCGGGGCGCAGCCCCCGCCCTGGCCGCGCTGTGTGGGGCGGGCCGGCGACGGAGCGGCTCGCGCCTGGTTCTCTCCCCGCTACTGCGGCTGCTGGCGCCAAGTGACTGCGGTGTGCCTCTGGCCCCCAGGCCGGCTGTTCCGACGGGAGCGTCCGCCTGCATGGGCTGGCCGCCCAGCGCCCGCTGCTGCAGTGGGACGGCAGCACAGGTGGCCGCGCCGTGACCGGCCTGCACTGGTCCCGCACGCGGCCGGCGGTGTTTCTGGTCCAGGACGACGCGTCCTGCATCTACGTGTGGGACCTCCTGGCCAGTGACCTGGGCCCCGTGGCCAAGCAGCCCGTCGCTCCAGACAGGTCAGTGGCTGCCCTGCTTGTTCAGGTCCGGGAGGGCCCTGGATGGCGCCGGCTGCCGGCCCTGGCCCCCGTCGCTGGCCTGGAGGCAAAGTGACTGCGCCGGGGTCGAGGGGTGTCCCGGGGGTCGGCCCCGAAGCCGGGGGCCTGGCCCGAGCAGAGGGTGACGGGGGCGCGGCGGCCGCTCGTGGCCTAGCTCCCTGCAGGGCGGGGTGAGGCCGGCGGGTGGGCGGGGCGGCGGGGCCGGCGCACAGTGGGGGGACTGGCTGTGCCGCCCCGCGGCCTCTGCATCAGGCGATGCTGCCAGAGCCGGCCTGTGGGCGCTCAGCCCGCCCGGGGTCCCGCCCTCGGGCTGCTCTGGGGAGCGGGGCCTCCGGCCCTGCCCCGCCCCTCCCCTTCCCCCTCCTGCCCCGACCCCGCCCATCCCGCCCCCTCCACGGCCCCGCCGGCCCCGCCCCCGGCCCCGCCCACGCGCCCTCTCCCCGCAGGCTGGTGGCCATGGCCGTGCTGGGAGAGCCCGACAGGGCCGGGGGCAGCTTCCTGGCCCTGGTGCTGGCCAGAGCCTCCGGCAGCATGGACGTCCAGTACCTGAAGAGGCAGTGGGCAGTGCCGGCGGGGGACGAGCGGCAGCAGCTGCAGCGGGTGCTGCGGGAGGCGCCGTAGGGCGCCCAGGGGCCGGGTCTGCACGTGAGATTTTGCGGGAAAGTCACGTCAATAAACCTCTATTTTTGGACGGACGCGGCACTTCGCATGTCCCCGCGTCTTCCGGCCACGTCCTCATCTGGGACTTTACAGCGCCGCCACGTCCAGCGCTAGACCTGACTGACCCGCCGTGCACCTGCCCCAGCGGGGCCGCCTCGTCGTCCGGCCGAGGCCTCTCGGGCCCCAGCCGCGGCGTGTCCGGGCCGGGGCCCCTGCCCGCGCGGAGCTCCTGCCGCCCGCGGCCTCGCGTCTGCCTCGGCGCTGAACACCGCGGTGGCGGAGACAAGGGGCGTCTCGGGTCCGCGCTGCGGTGCCGGGGCCGCGCCCCGAAGGGCCCTCGTGAGGCTCCAGGCCCTGCCCGGTGGGCGCCTCCCCTCATCCGCCGCAGCGGCGCCCTGCCCGGAGGGACCAGACTCGTCCCGCTGGGCGCCCGGCGTTGTGTGGCCAGGCCCCGCCTGCCCCTCGCGGTGGGCGGGACCGGGGGACCCCTGCCGGCAGCACTGCCCGGGAAGCGCTCGGCTGGGCTCCATTTCAGACACGGAGGACGGAGACCTAGACCCGCCCTTTCGAAGAGCCGAAGCTCGAAGCAGCGGAAACGGAGGGGACGGACTGCGGCGGCCCGGTGTCCCCCAGTTGCTGTCTCATCCCCCAAGCCAGTGTCCTCCAGGAGGCCCCGAGCGGCCAGCGGGCTGTGTGCTGGGCCATGGCGCCAGCAGGCCGGGCAGCCGGGTAGGGCAGAATCCCGGGGCCCTCGGTGGCCTCTTCAGGCTGTTTCCTCCAGCGCCTGCAGGGGGCAGCCAGGCGCCGCGCAGGCAGGGAGGGTAGGGGCCGGGAAGCTGCAGGCCCCAGCCCCCAGTCCTCACGCTCTCGGGCTCTCTGGCGTCTCGTGGCCTCGCTGCACCCGCCGCACGGCCCCTGCCGCCCGCCCGTCCTCTGCGCTCTGCTCCCACCCGCTCAGCCCCCAGGCCTGGGCACCCGCTCACGACGCCCACCTCTGCGGGTGCTGCCTCTGCTGGGCCGCGGGGTCACTCCTCGAGGCTAATGGCTGGAGGGGGCCCTGGTGCCTTCACTGACCCCACACGGGCCCGCGGGCCGCTGGCGTCCATCTGCCCCTCAGCAGAGGGGCCGGGCGAGGGGTCCCCCGCAGGCGCCCCCAGGACTCAGTGTGCTGCAGGCGCCGAGTCTCGGGGGCTCCCTGGCCCCGGGGGGACACTGGCCCCGGTCAGCGTGGCCGGCCGGGCCCGTCCTGCCAGGTGCCGTCCTCCTTAAGGTGGACTTGGGGTGATTGTAACTGGGCTTCCCGCCAGTGCTGGAGGAGAGACGGCCCCGCGCCAGCCCCAAAGAGGCTGCATCTGTTCAGGGGCCCTGAGGCCCGCCGGGCAGCTCTTGCCGGACACCGACGGGCGTGGCTCCCCTGTGACTCGCGCCAACCCAGGAGAGCCCCCCCTGCTCCCAAGGCGGCTCCAGGGCCCCACATGCCCTAAATTGAAGCCCGGCTTTCAGAGACTGTCCACACCGGCGCGGGCAGCGCGAGCTGAGCGCAGGGCCCTGGTCACTGTTGCCAGCGTCAGCGCGTCCGCCTGCCCCCACGGGGCCACTGTAGGGTAAATGAAGGCGGCATCAGGATTTTCCGCCCCACCGCCATTAGAGGGGATGATGGGCACCTGCTGGCTCGCACGTGGGCCTCGGCGTGTGCGCGAGTGGGCACTCCTGACCTGGCGGCCGAGGCTATAGACGAGCGCGGCAGAAGCGGCAAAAGGAGGAGAAGCAGCGGCAGCTGCGGCAGGGAGCCAGCGAGAGTGACTTGCCGGGGGCTGGGAGTTCTGCCAGCCCCGGCCCCGGCCCCGGCCCCCGGCCCCCGGCCCCCTTGCCTGCCCTGCACCTGGCTGCCTCACTGCCCACGCCACCGAGGCTCCGGGACTCGCCCTTGACCCGTCCGCCTGAATCCCAGGGACCCTGCCTGGCGTGTCCATCTGCTCCCCACGGGGCCGCGGGGTTCAGGGTCACGGCGAACATTTTCTGCTCGTCAGCCAACTGCTCCAGCCGTTTCAGAGATGACGTCTTGTTATTCAGTCAGCAACGGTCTGCACTTCAGCAGCCTCATTTCCCAAGAAAAATATAATTGTGCGTGAGTGATGCTCTGAGCGATTTAACCAATTTAGACTCAGCAGCTGGCAAGGAGCAATGCCCCATGCAGCGACGCGCCAGGGTGCGGGCTGGGGCCGCGGGCTTGCTGCAGGAATCAAAGGCCGCGTGGAGATGTGTGCGCTTAAGGCGAGGGTCGCTGCACCAACCCCACCCCCAGATCCCAAATGACCCCCCGCCCGCCCTGTTCGCCTTCCCGCGGAGTCGCTGTGGTCCAAGAGTGACGCTGGTGTTTCCCATTCTCTCCTGGCTCCGATCTGGTGTCCCCGTTTGTGGGACGGTGCACCGAGTCTGGCCCCAGAGATTCGCTTGGGGTCACCGCGGAGGCCGTGCTGGGGCCCGGGGACCTGCCCCGCCCGCCGCTGCGGGACAGACCGAGCTCGCAGAAGGGCCATTTCCTGCCTCCTCGAAGGAGCAGCCCCGTGGCTGCAGAAGCGCCCCAACCGCTGCGGGGCAGGGAGTTAGGTCCTCGGAGGCGGCGTCGGTGCCGCCCCAGAGGGTGGAGTCAAGACCCCCCGCACGGGAGGGGCTGCACCCCCGCGGCCGGGCCAGGCGCAGGGAGTGGTCACCTTCCCTCGGACGTGCTGGACGTCCTGTGAGACTAACCGGGAAAGCAGCCACGGCAACAGACCTGCAAAGCCGCCGGCGCAGACGGTCCTGACTGCATTTTCTCCTCCAGCCGCTGCAGCAGCAGCTGAACCTTCCTGGGGGTGGAATTTCGGTTTTATTGGAAAGGACCCTGCAGGCGCAAACGACTATCCGGAGTTTGCTGGAGTCGCCTTCGGCTACCGCGGTGCGGCCCCTGCTGCCGGGTGTGGGCCTCTGCATCCGCGGGGCTGGGCGCGTCCTGGAGCTGGCTCGGCGGCGCCGCCGCGGCGGCACCCGCTTTGGCCCCAGGGCCAGCGGGCAGGGGGGCTGCACCCCACCTTGCAGCTCTGCAGGCCTGGGGTGCTGGCCCGTGTCGGGGCACAGCGCACCCGCCCTTGCCCCCCTCGGTCCTCGAGCCCCTTCCTGTTCTGCCTGCTGCTGCTCCGAGGGCCGGGAGGCCCGCCTGGCCCCACTGGCCCCCCTGCAGGGCGCCCCCACAGGCAGACCCGCCCGCCCACGGGCCGCCGCGGAGACCGTGGGGTGCTCGTGGGCCCTGAGGCCGGGCTGAAGGCACAGGGCGGGCGGCCGGAGCCCGCCCCGGAGGTTGGGTGCCCTGTTCCGGCTCCCGGGTGGGCTGGGCACAGGCGTCTTTTCCCGGGTCCCCTCGCCAAGAGTCAGGTCCTGCGCAGGCAGTGACCTCCAGGCCAGCCAGGCCGAGGCGGCCAAGCAGCACAAGGGCCCTGTCCTCGGGCGGGGCCGTGGGCGGCCAGGTGACCGGTGCCCGCTCTGGAAAAGCCCAGCTCTCCCCTCCCGGCAGTGCTGAGATGGTCCAGAGCCAAGCCCACCCGGCCCGAGCCGTGTCCGCGGCCCTTCCGCTGGGGCCCCCTCGGCGGGTCCTGCCCCGCCCCCGCCGACCGCTCTGGCCTGTCTGAACCAGGAGCTGCGGGAGCCGGGGCAGGTCAGTCCCCTCCTCGGGGCGCAGCCGAGGAGGATGGAGCAGCGTGGAGGATGGCCAGCCCTGCAGCCCGCGCTGTGCGGTGCGGGGATGTGGCCGCGAGGTGACCGCGGCGGGCGCGCGAGGTGTGGCGCCTGAGGAGCGCACCCGCGTCTGTCTCAGGCGTCCCGGCTGCTCCCCCACCCTGTCCCTGCGCCGTGTCCCCGCGCGCCCAGCTCAGGCGCTTGAGGGGGGCTCCCTGTGGAGCCACCGGCGGCCGCCCCCTCCGGTGAGCGGGGGAGGGGGGCAGGGGGGGGCAGGGCGCGCTCGCCAGCCCCGGACACCCCGCCGCCCGCCTCCTGCGCCTTCATTGTGAGGCCTCCAGAGCAGGTGGAGGAGCGCGCGCGCCTTTCTTTCCGTCCTCCAGAGAACACTTTCTGCACAAAGGATGCCCTGAATCTACAGCCCTGCGTGGGCGCCACCACCTGCGGGCTCGTCCCATTTCCCAGGACAACAGTTTATTGTGAAGCACTCAGGAGGGGGCGGGCGGGGCGTCCGAGCTCAGCCGGAGGCCGAGCCGACTGAGGGAAGGGCGGAGGGCGGCCCCCCATCCGCGCGAGCCGCGCATCCACGGGAGACTCGGACCCGCCGGCACCCAACAGGGGGACGGGAGCCAGCCACCGCGCGCCAGGGGCAGCTGTTAGAAATAAGCGGGTGTTGACACGCCCACGCGGGTCTCAGCCGGGAAGGCAGAAGCAGCGAGGGGCGGGGAGGCCCTGGGGCGCGGGGGCGGCGGGGTGGGCTGGGCCGGGCCGGGTGCCCGCCCCCCCAGAGCCTGGTGCCTTCTCCCCTTTCTCTGCGGCCTTGCTCACGAGTTCACAGGAGCGATGCTCTGCATTCAGCCTCTGGAGAATTTGATTTTAGCAATTTGATTTTTATCCTCCTCTGAAATGTAGCAGCCTGGCTGAGCAGCAGTTTATTAGACTCAGATTTCACGTGCTGAGGGGTGGCCCGGCTCCCGCTGGCCACCCCAGCATCCCCAAGGGGGATTCACTGCTGCACTACGGGGCCACCAAACCCTAAAAAGATCTGTGCCCCAGGAGGGCCTGGGCAGGGGTGGGCGGGTCTGGGGGGAGGCCTGGCTGGGGCGCCCCTAGACTGGGGTCGGGAGCCCCCCAGCCTCCCCAGGGACTCAGCCCCGACCTACTTCCCCAGGTGTCAAATGAAAGGACCAGAAGCTGCGACTGTCCAACGCAGACAGGAACACGGGTGCACGTTTGTATTTTGCTAAAATAATTTTCCATTAAAACAAACGACTTGGAGGTTGTTTTTACAACGACGGGGGCCCTGTGAGGTCCCCTGTGCTGAAGCCCGACGCCCCGCCCCAGCCGGGGCCGCTCTGGGGGGAGCGGGCGAGGGGGCGGGACGCCCTGACCGCTGCCCGCGTGGACGCAGCAGGAGTCGGCCTGCCGGGACCGCGAGGCCTTCGCTCCCCAGGAGAGGGGCACCCAGGTCGGGAGCGCGGCTTTTCTCCCGCGTCCGCTGGCCCCGTGGGTCACCGACCTGCTCTCCGGGCGCCGCCTCGTCTCTGTCCGGGAACGGCCCGTCCACACGTGGCAACCGAGCGAGTGGGCAGGGAGCGGAGCCGCCCCGCTGCCGGCGCAGGCCCCCGGGCGGTGCCAGCATCCGCCCGTCCAGGCGGCGCGGTCGGCCGGTCGCCCAGCCGCGCCGGGCGCTAGATGACCGAGGTCTCCGTCTGCAGGAAGGACAGCGAGCGGGAGCCCCGGTGGCTCTGCAGGGCGCTCTCCGAGCCGTTCCGGGACATGGACGAGCTGTGCAGCCGGTAGTCCCGCCCCGACAGCCGCCTGGGGCACGCGCCGCGCCACCTCCGCCGCAGCTCGCTCTGCACCTGGGTGGGGTCAGCAGACGCGCGTCCCGGCGACGTGGCTCGGGGCCCCTCCAGCCTCCCTCAGTGGACAGACTGATGGACAGACACACCGATGGGCCTGGGGGCAGCGAGGGCCTCACACAAGGGACGGAGAGCGTGCCACAGGCCGGAGGCTGTGAGCTGTGGGTTTGGGGCCTCCCAGCTTGCTCCCGAGAGGCTGAGAGCCCAGAGGAGTCGGGGAGTCGGGGCCAGGCCCTTGGGTCCCCGACGTCGGGGACCGCCGCGCCAGCACAGCGGCGGAGCAGGTCCCGGTGTGAGCAGGGCCGTGGCCACAGAGAGACGGGGTCCCTCCAGACCACCCACGGGAACGTGCCCAGCTCGGCCCTCCGAGGGACGGAGGGATGGACAGACGGAGGAACAGAAGGATGGAGGGACAGAGGCACGGAGGAAAAGGCTGAATGCGGGGTGGAAGCCGCAGCGGGGACGCTGGCCAGAGGAGCCATAGACGCCCCTGTCCCCATGGGGCGTTTGTCCTTGGTTCTGGGTGGGCCCGAAGACTCACCTCGCTGTTGAGGAAGCAGTAGAGGACGGCCACCGCCAGGCCCTGCGACCCAGAAAGATGGTCAGAGGCACCGGGGGAGTGGGCGGGCCGTGGGCGGGGCCGGCCCGGGCGAGGTGGGCGGGGCCGTGGGCGGGGCGGGGCCTGGGCGAGGTGGGCGGGGCGGGCGCGCCGTGGGCGGGGCGCGGCGGGGGCAGGCCCAGCCCTCCCCGCGGACCTGGAAAGAGCCCGCGCAGAGCTCGAACAGGATCTGGAATTTGGAGGAGATGCCGAATGGAAACACCGCAAACACCATGTAGTGGACGCCAAAGAGCGGGATGAGCAGCAGGGTGGACTTGGCCAGCCTCCTGGTGAAGCAGGGGCAGGGGCTGAGTGTCGCGGCGGTCCCGTGCCCGGCTCAGCCCCCGCGCCCGAGCAGGACACGCCTGGTCCGGTGCCCGCGCCCGTCCCCACGGCCAGCCCTCGACGGCAGGAGGGACACAGGCCGGGAGCCTCGAGACAGAGCGCGGGCTTCGCAGGAAGCCCTGACCAGGCCTGACTCACAGCCCGTGGGCTCGGGGCCGGAGCAGAGCCAATCTCTCCGCCCACCGCAGTCGCTGCCCCCCCCCCCCCCCCCGACAGCTGGCCGCTGCAGGCGAGGCGGCGCAGAGGGCCCCGAGCCCGCCCCGCCCCCGCAAGCGCCCCACCCCGCTGCGGACACCTGGGTGCCCTCGCGCCGCTCTGAAACTGCCCCTTCCGGCCACCCCAGCGCAGAACACGCACCCCGCCGTCGGGGCCTCCTCCGACAGCCCAGGCCAGCAGCAGGCGAGTGGCCACCCAGCCAGCAACCAGGTGCTCAGCGGCCAGGGCCGGGCCCCTGAGCCGGGGACCTGACGTCCTGGCGTGGGGGCAGCCTCCGGCGGGGCGGGGCTCGGCGGGGAGCAGCGCAGCGGAGCACACTGGGCGCCGGAAGACCCCTAGGGACACGGCCACGCGGCGGAGCCCAGGGATGTGCGCCCCGGGGCTCCACACTCCCGGCGGGCGTTTCCATCTCCAGGGCCTCCCAGAAGCGCACGGAACCCAGGGGCAGCCAGCGCCCAGAGCGGCCAGCGCCTGGGCCCTCCATACGGCTGGCCAGGCAGGTCCTCTGTGGGCGGAGCAGAGGTGGGTCCAGGGGCTGTCCACACCCCAGAGCACCACTAGATCCATCTGCCCCCGCCTCGCCGCAAAACTCGCTGGCTCCGCGCTAACTGAACTGACCCTCCTAGCCTTGTGCAGTGACCATCATTTCCACCTTACAGACGGGGAAACCCTCCCCGCAGGCACCAGCAGGTCTGCGGCCCAGTGCCCCGAAGGCCTGGCCGGACCAGCCACCACTGCCCATCCTCCCTCTCAGGCCGAGGGCCACGCCTTTATCGATTCTGATAGAAGCTTAGAGCCGCGGCCGCCTCCTTTTGGGTCCCCAGACCCTCCTCACTAGCGGACGATGGGGCTGCACTGGGGTCTCCCGGGGCGGAGGTGACGGGACCCGACCCCGCACCGCACGGTCAGCGGCCACGGCCCGCACCGTCATTCCTGCCAGGCCCAGTGTCGGGTGCGGTGGACACAGTGACCTGGCCATGTGATCTGAGCGGGACAAGGAAGCAGTGTGTCCAGGAAGGGCAAGTCAGGTCACAAAACAGGACGGCGAGCAAAACCTGCCAGCCAGCCTGCTGGGGACAGCCCCAGGGCGTCCAGGCCCTGCAGGCCAGCAGGGGGACAGCCCCGGGGCGTCCAGGCCCTGCAGGCTGTGGGGGGTCAGCCCAGGGGCGTCCAGGCCCTGCAGGCCGGGGGGGCCGGCAGTGCACCAGCACCAGATCTGATCGGACACTCACTTGTACTGTGACTGGTCATTGCCACCAACGTCTGGGGACGTCAACTTCTGCAGTAAAATTCGTAGAATACTAACAAAAAGGACAAAATTGACCTGCAGAGAGAGAGGCGTTTGGGCGTGGGCCCTACAAGGGACGAGGGTGTGGCTGGCTGTCGGCTCAGCCCTGCTTGGCGGCCCCAGGGTGAGGCTCCACCCCCCACCGAAGCGGCAGTGTCCGTGTCCAGGGCCCTGCCCGCTGCGTCGTGGACGAAGTCGTTCTGGGCTGCCAAGTGGGCAGGGGCCCCGCTCGCCTGAACCGCTTCTCCAGAGGCCCCCGCTGGGTGCCAGGCCTGCTGCCCCCGCCCTGCCCGAGACTGTGCTTGCCAGGCCACCTAGCAGCTTGGCCTTCCCGCGCAGCCACAGGCCGCCTCGCACGCTCAGCCCGGTCAGCCTGCCCCAAGGCCATCACTTACCAGGATGGAAATTAGAATCGGAGTCCGAATAAGCCACCAGGGGACGCTGTGGTCGTTGGTGTCCCAGCAGCTATTGGAGACAGACAAGGCGCTGTCACCCAACCGTGTCCAGCGGGAGTGCGGGCGACTAAGTGCAGAGAGACCGGCCAGGCCGACCCCACCAGTGGCTTTGTTCTGCTTCCTCCTCCTTCACCCAGTAGTCTGTGGACAGAGGGGCTTCCCCCATGGGGACCTCTCTGCTGGCCACTCGCCAGCTGGCAGGTGAGCCTGGCCCCAGGAGGTCCTGTCCACACTGGCCCAGGAGACGGTGCCAGCCTGTTCCCTGGTGTCCTTCTGCAGACACCACTCCTGCCACTGCCTGGCTTGTTCTGACCTCGGCTCCATCCCACCTCTCATAGGATTGTCCCCAAGCGTCCAGTCCAAGCGCCTCCCGGGGCGTCCACGGTTGGCCTGGGGCGCCCACGTGCTGCAGCCCTTCTTGCCGAGCCTGCGGCTTCCCTGCACACTCACCCCGTGTCTTCCAAGGACAGTCTGGCTGCCGTCCACGCCCCGATGCAGACGCCGGGGACACCTGTGGAGAGGCGCCCGGTCACCGCAGCCCAGCAGCCCCGCCCTGCTGAGGGGCAGCCGGGACCCTGGCCGGGGCCGTGCTCGCCTGGGCGCATCAGGCCTCTCTGGGGCCTGCAGGGCACTGAGGCCATGCTGGACGTAGGCCGAAACGGCCACTGAGCTCTCGGTGCCATGGGGCCTGGGGGTCGGATGGCCGGTGGGCAGGGGTGTGGGGCTGCCCTCTCCCCACTCACCAGCACGGGGCGCCCACCTGGCTTGCTCTTGGGGGGGTTGCTGCGCTTTCCACCCCGGCCCTGCCTTCCGATGCCCCTGTCCTGCTGGAAAGCCCCGGGCAGGGCCCAGGGGGTGGCGGGAGCAGCCTCTGGGGAGGGTCCCTAGGGCCATGCGGCATCTGAGCTGGACAAGGACGCGCTCTGCCAGGGGCGCGGGCCGGGGAGGGGCGCCTTACCCCACCCGACGAGGAGGTAGGCCAGGAAGCGCCTGCCGGGGGAGAAGGCAGCGGCCAGCAGGGAGCGCAGGTACAGCCCCTCCACCAGCAGCCAGTAGAAGTTGGCCGTGACGCAGTACTGGAAGAGCACCAGGGCCAGCTTGCACCCCACCTGCAAGCCAGACGGGCTGCTGGCGAGGGGGGCGGGGCGCGCGGCGCAGGCAGCCCCGGAGGCGGTGGCCAGGCCGCGCCCCCAGCCGCCGGCCAGCGGAAGCACTGGCCCCGCAGAGCAGTGGCCCGGGAGCCCCGCCAGGGCTCTGTGGGGGGCCCCTCCACCCCCTGTCCTGACACCCCTTCCAGCTGTGCCCGCCGGAGCCTTGAGGCCTTCCCTGGGGAGACGACATCACGTATAAAACAAATGTCCTTTCATCTCTGACCCTCCCGGAACTAAAGGCCGCCGGGATCGGCCTCACAGCAGAGTGACCGCGCTGCTCCCGCCCGAACTGACCAAGGGCCGGGACACGCCCCCACGGGGCGCACCCCGCCCGCCGCCTGCACCCCCACCTGACCCCTCCTCCTCCAGGGGCCAGGCGCCGGCCACTCTCTGAGGCGCCTTTACCGTCGGGCCCTGGCACGGGCTCGGCGCGCACCACAGGAGCCGGGCGAGGGACGAGGGCGCACCGGGCGGCGGGCGACGCGCCCGCGGCCTTACCCAGGAGGACGGCCGGTCGGGGCAGTGCAGCGTGCCCGAGCCGGAGTACAGCACGTCGTCCTTGACGAGCACGGAGACGGCCCGCAGCACGAAGGACAGGAACAGGTTCAGGTGGATGTAGTTCCGGGTGCAGCGCAGCTTCCTGGGGGCGGGGCCGTCAGCTGGGGGCTCCTCCCCCGCCCCCCGCGGCCCGCGGGGGTTCAGGGGAGAGGAAGAGGCGGGGACCCCAGACAGCCCCGGCCGCCCCTTGCTCGCCCTGCGCGCTCTCGACGTTGCCCTGGAGCCGTCTCCGGGCCGCGCCCTCCCTGTCGCTGCCGGGAGCCCAGGGCCGGCCTGCTCTGCACGAAGGCGCCGCAGGCCACTCGGCTTGCAGGGCCCAGTCAGAGCTGAGAAAGTGCGGGCACCACTGCCCGGGCCGCGGCCTGCGCGTGCCCACACCCCGTGAGGGTAGCAGCGGGTGAAGCAGCCTGACCGGAGGGCCGCCCCCCGGGGCAGGGCGGGTGCCCCACGGACCTGCCTGCGGGGCCCACGGCCGGCCTCCCCGCGGCCTTGCCGTCCAGGCCGGCCGCTGCGTGCACCCGGGCCCAGTGGTCAGGGAGTCAGCAGACCGAAGGACCACACAGGGGCGTCCACGGCAGCAGGTCCGAGGAGCCGTGAGAGGAGGCTCCCTGAGGGCCCGGGCCAGCAGCGCCGCCCAGCGCGGCCCGCTGCCCCCACAGGTGGCCACGTGCGGCGGAGGCGCAGAAAGGGCACTGGGTGGCTAAGGAGCAGATCTTGGAGTGAGCAGACGAGGGCCCCAGGCGCGAGCCCACCACCGGCCAGCTCCACCCACCGCCCTGCGCCCTCCAGGGCTCACAACGTCCCTGTGGTCAGGCACTGGCCAAAGCCTCGGCGGCCGAGTCCTCGGTCACCCAGTAAAAACCACCAGGCGTGCCAGAGACAAAGCCGACGGCCAAGTCAGGCGGGAAAGGGAAAGAGCAAGGCCGGAGAGCAGGCGGGCGGCGACTGCGCCAGGACAGGCTGCTGCCCGCTCCGGCCTGCGGGGTGGGTGCATGGCCAGAGGGGCTTCTGCTAGTGGGTGGGGTGATTATAGAAGCAAATGGACAGTTTAGAGCTTAAAACGAACCCTGAAATGAAGGGTTAAGTAGCTGGGCCTAATGTTAGGGTGGCCCAGCGAGTGGGTCTGATGGAGCGGAGAGCAGGCGGCACAGTGCGTGCAGGGGACAGTGGCGAGGACGGAACAGGGGAAATACAGACACAACGTCCACGCGAAGTGGCAGGCACCCTGAATGCCACGAAACTGGGGTTTCAGAAGGACAGGCGAGGGCACGCAGGGGCGTTTGAGAGACGCTGGCCGAGAACTTTCAAGACGGATAAAAAACATTCATGAGCAAAGAAACCCTATTAACCTAGACAAGCAGAAGCACAAAGAAACCCACACGCCAAAGCCCCAGGACCGCGGTTCCTGAAAACCGGCGACAAGGCGGCGCCTCCACAGCCCAGGGAAAGCCGGGGCCTGCAGCAGGGCAGAGGCCCGGCCGGCTTTTCAAAAGAAGCGGCGACATGCATCTTCGCCGGAGACGGAGTCCAGCAAGGACCTCAGCGCCCGACAGCGAGCGCTCAAGGCTCTGACATCGGAAGCCAGGAGGACGCTCAGACTTCGCGGAGGGGCCGGAAGCCAGGGCGCCACGGGGGCTCGGCGCGCGGGAGGAGCCGGCGCCCCAGAGCAGAGCAGCTGCGCAGCCCTGACGACAGCAAGCAGCAGCGTCGTGCGGCGCCGCACAGGGACACCCGTGGGTGGCAGGGTCGTATTTTCCACTTTCCAGTGGAAGAAATCACAAGTGGAGGTGGCTGGGTGAGAATGTTCCGGTCTCTCCAGAACAGAGCACACAATGAGCAGTGCGAAAGCAGAAAGTCGAATAATACAAATACTTGATCAACTGAAAAGAAAGCGGAGGTGAAAGCAGAGGCAGCAGACAGCCACCCTCGCCTGCTGGTCAGCTGCGTCCAAGATGAAAGCCACGTGCGGGGGAGAACGCACAGGGTCAGCAGCCGGCCGGCCCGAGCACAGGAAGGCCCAGGGAACCGCCTGCAGAGGACAGCCGATTTTGGAGGCCGGGGCAGTGCTGACGTGGACGGCTCCTCAGAAGGCCCCACGCTGTCCCATGGGCAGCGTGAGACGGGGGAGCCAGGAGGCCGCGGAGCTCTCCGCCAGGCTCTCCTAACCGGTGCAAGCGGGCGTGCCGGCTGCTGCGAGAGACTCGGGCGGGGAAACCAGATCGGCAAACCCGCGCGAGTGACGCGTGCGGCAAGGCCTGGGCAGGACTCACATTCTCAAATAAAAATGAGACTTTCACCCAAACTTTCACCCCAACTTTCACCCCTGCACACTGGGGGTGATAAAGCAAAGACTTCCGAGGGCTGAGCCCGCCCATGCAGCGCACTGGGAGCAGCCGGACAAAGGGAAGCCGCGGCCAAAGTCGAAGCGAAAGCCAGCAGCCGCTGGGATGGGCCAGGACGCCGGGGCGGTTGGACTGGCCCAGGGCGTCTGCGCGGTCGGAGCAGCCGGGCTGTGGAAACACGCAGACCCAGAGACAGAGCAGAGGCTGGAGGGAGAGACAAACACACCCAAAGACAGGCCTGGGCGTGTGGGGTGGGCTTGCGGGGTCCTGGGCCCGGAAAGGCTCAGGGGGCCGGGGGACCCCAGGATTGCCGCCCGAACTGGCCGTGTCTGCTTCACCCCAGCCCTGGTCTCAGAAATAAGCGGCCGTTTCTCTGCGTGGAGTGAGCCCTGGCCCGGGCCGCTGCCCCACCGCCCTGCCGGAGCCCCAGCGCTGTTTCCTGGGCCTCTACCCGCTGCTGCCCGGGCGGCTCCGTGGGCCTGGGCGTCCGAGGTGGGACCCCCGCACCTGCTGAACCGGCAGCAGAGAGCGCCCTCTCCCTCTCTCACAGTCGCCTTGGGGCCCCCGAGGGCCCCTCAAACACGCCCAGCCCCGACCCCAGGACGCCCGCGGGCTGAGGGGGAGTGTCGCGCGGGGCGGGGATGACGCGGGGTGTCCACATCGCTGTGCCAGCTCCCCTCCGGCCCTTTTCTTTGTTAGCCTTTAGCAACGTGAGGGTCGAGCAGCAGAACAGACGCTCGTGCGGCGCCAGCGTCTCCCGGCCGGCTCTGAGGGGCCCTCCCACGCTACGCCACGTCCTGAGAAAACCAGCCCCGGGTGCCCCGAGGCGTCCGAGGCGGTGCAGCCCCCGCTTGTGAGGGCCGACTCCCGGGGGGCACCACATCTCTGCTGGCTTTGCCCCAGGGGTGAGGGCAGGGGCGGCCTGCGGCGCGCCACGCCTCCCCAGCGCGCGCTTGGCTGAGGTGCGCGCCCCCACTCACCTGAAGAGGCACAGAATTACGCTTCCGGTTGTGAGAGAGACGAGAGAGACGCTGTAGCCCAGGGTGTAGACGGCCTTCACCAGGACGTAGAACGTCACCTGGAGAGGGGTGGCCCGTGAGGTGGGGCCACAGGGCCGCTACCCCCGCGCTGACCGGGGGCGGGCCGCGAGCCGCGCCGCAGCTCCGCTCAGACCAGCGCGTCACGTGCTGCGTAAACGCCCCGCCTCTCCCAGCACCATGACCTCATCTGCTCGTGGGACGTGCAGCTCTGGCACCAAACTCTGGGCCTCTGCAGAGACCCCCAAACCAGCCCCACCAAAGCGCGGCCCCCGCGAGGCCAGTCTGACCGCCCAGGTTCCTGCCGGCCATGTCTGGGTTTGCACTTTCCTTGACACAAACGGCCTAAACCCTACAATATGAAGAGGAGCATGGTCCACGTGTGAGTGTT
Source organism: Scalopus aquaticus (assembly GCA_004024925.1). Classification (NCBI taxonomy): domain Eukaryota; kingdom Metazoa; phylum Chordata; class Mammalia; order Eulipotyphla; family Talpidae; genus Scalopus; species Scalopus aquaticus. The sequence goes on along the minus strand of PVIJ01017056.1, from coordinate 8,302 downwards.
GTTTTCCCAAGAAAGCTACTTAAGCACAACTCATTGTAAAGTCACCATAAAAAATGAAAATGAAAACAAAAACCCGCTGGCTTCTCTTGATCAGTTTCGTTCTTAGCGATCTCTTTGCTCTTCAGTGACTCACTGGAACTCACGCCCATGGCAGGCAACCCCTGGCAGCGCACTGAGGCCAGAGGGGCTCACCGAGCGCCCTGGTGGCTCCCGCCCCGCCGACGTGGAGGAAGCGAGATGCCGCGCGGGAGCGAGCGCAACGGCTCAGGAGCGGCAGGCGGGGCCCTGCACCCCCACTGCGCGCTCGGGGGGGGGGGCACCTGCCGACCCGCCCCGGGCCAAATCCACATCCCCGCCGCCCGCCCGCGGCCCCAGCGGGTGCGCCCGCGACTCTGGGAGGGACAGGTGCTGCCTGGCGGGGCCTGCGCGGGGCTGGAGGCAGCGAGGGAGCCCCCGGCGCCTGGAGCTGGAGCAGGACATATTTTAGGAATATGGCATAATATGGAAGAAATGTGTCCACTTGATGCATGGGAAGGCCGAAATGCCAAACAGTGCTCTGGGCTAAATTTAGCAGGAGAGATCCGCATTTGAGAGCCACACAAACACATAATTCAGCGGCTGCGCGGTGTGGCCGGCGGCCCCACGCAGCGCCTCTGGGTGGGGGCGGGCGGAAACCTCTCCCGTGGCTGAATTTCTGGGCCTTTCCAGGTTTTGCCAGTTTCCAGATTTCCTGGGCCAGCGCGAGGTGGGGACCGTGGCACAGGCTGGAGGCCGAGGCAGGGAGCTTGGCCCGCTCGCCACACTGGGCCTTCCCGCTCCCCTGGACGCCGTCCTGGCTAGTCCACCTCTCGCTCCCCTCACTCCCTGCAGCCCGCCTCTGGCTGTGCGGGGCCAATTTTCTTTCCCGAGTTTAATTAACATTGAAACCAGTGGAGCTGCTCACAGACCCGGCTGAGTTTGGCCGCGCAGGAGCAGACACCCCGCGGGAAGCAGGCGGAGAGGCCGGCACGGTGCCGAGGGCCGGGTCAGCCCTGCCGGTGGCCCCCTCCCGACCCCTAACGAAGAACGCGCATGCGCGATGCCCGCGGCCTCTGAGTGCCCAACAGAGAAGCGGCTTCTCCGGCTGGACCGACGCGCGGGTCACAGGGGCCTCGGGGCCAGTGTCCAAGCAGCTGTCCTGGCACGAGCCCCATGCCTGCCTCCAAGTGAGCTGGCGGGCATCCACCGGCGCCCTCCTCGCCCCCGGGCCTGAGAACAGAGAGCATCGGCCCCACCACGCGCGCGCAGCCGCGGCCGCACGGACGGGCAGGCGGGGCGCCGCAGCCTGGGGCACCTGCTGCCCACGAGCCGCCCGAAGTGCTTGGCCGAGCCCTGCGGGGTGTGTGTCCTGCGCAGGCCCACGTCCAGGGCGCCGCGGTCCGTGTCCTCGTGCCTCCGAAGGCCGGGTCAGCGTCCAGGGCCTCACCTTGCTCTCGTCCTCGGGGTCCTGGTAGCCGCAGGCGTCCATGAAGTCGGGGAACGTCTCCGACCACCCTGCGCTCGTGCAGTTCTTGCTTATGTTCCCTGCAAGGAAACGCGGCGCCATCGCTGCCCTGCTCCAGCGGCCCCTGCGGCCGCTCCCAACCCCAGGGTCCAGGGGCCCAGAGCTGCCTCCGCCTGGCAGGCGCCCCACTCCCAGCGCCAGGGGGTCCCGCAGGCGGCAGCGCGGGTTCCGAGGACTCAGGGCTCCTGACCTTGGACCCCGAGCCCTTGATGGTGTCTCCACCCCGGAAGGACTTATTCCAAGGGCGTCCCGACAGCACAGCCGCGGGGGTGAGGCGCCAGAGCCGAGGGGCCGCCCGCCCCGGAAACAGTGTGCAGTGGCGGGGGAGACGGGTTCCCCGAGTCCCCCGGCCAGAGGGACAAGACTCAAAGCAGAAAACAGCAGTTAGAGGCCAGCTGCGGGCTGCCGCGACCCCACCGCGCGCCCACGGCGGGGCGGGGCGGCTCTTGCCTCCGCAGAGCCTTCCGCACCTAGAAAGGGGGGTGCTGCGCCCTGGCCCACTTGGCCGTACCACCGCCTGCCCGCGGGGCTCATCGTCAGCAGCTGCTCGGCCGCCCTGGGGTTTCTGGGGTTCCTCACCACGGCGCCAGCCGACTCCTCCCTCCCCAGTCCCGCTCCTGCATCTCCCGCCGAGGCCAAGGCCCACGGCGGCAGCGCCCACGTGTTCGGGGCCAACGGCTCCGCGCGGCCGACTTGGCCGCGCCGCCGGCTCCCGGGGGCGCACACCTGCTTTGCTGTAGAAGCCGCTGAACACTTGAGGGCAGGGCACGGTGACCGTCTCGCCCACGTCCGCCGGCCGCCAGCACGTGATGTTGTCCCAGACGCCGCTGCAGCCTGCAGGGAGAGGGCCCGTGACCGCGCTGGGTCTGCGAGCGCGACAGAGCAGACAGCGGCGATCTCGCAGGGATTCTGGAGAGGAGCCAGCGCGGAGGAGAGTCGGTGGGATCGCCTCCATCCGCCGCCTTGGAAAGGGGGTGGCCGGAGCCAGAGCGGGGGCCGGGCCGCACAGACCTGTGGGGTGCCCCTGCGAGGACGGCCGCCCAGGCACCAACTCGGGGATGAGAAGCGGCGGCCTCCCAACACCCCTCAGGCGGAGAGCGGACCCACATTTGAACTCCGGCCGTTTACTCCAAGTCCAGGCTGTTTCTCTTACAGCTGGGACTTTGGGGAGCTCCTATTTTACAAAAACTTCAGCAAACAAATAAGCCACAGCTTGGATGAGGCGTTTGGGGGGTGAGGGCAAGAGGCACCCGCGGGGCAGCCTGCGCTGGAGGCCCCCGGACGTGGGCAGCAGTGACGGGCGGCCGCGCCAGGGTGAGGTGTGAGGGGCAGGCTCGGGCAGGCGCAGCCGGCGCTGGCGCTGGGGACATGGGACTCGGTCAGCAGGTCCAGGCGGTTCCTGCCAATGGCCTCGGAGGCTGCTGCGCGAACTCACCAGGGCCCGAACTCTCAACGCCCGAACAGCAGCACAAAGAAACTGCCTTGACAAAGCCGTCTGAGGACAGCAGCCTCTGGCCAGGCGCCGAGGCCAGGCGCGGGCGGTGCCGGCCACCACCCATCAGGCAGCCACAGCCAGGAGCTTCGGCCGCAGCGGCAGCCGTGGCTGGACACGGCGCTGGCAGGGCAGCGCGGTCTTGGCCAGCCAGCGCCCCTGTGGCCGTGGGGAGCCGGTGGCCGCCCTCGTGCCGGCTGAGTAGGCGGGCTGGCCGGCAGCCCGGGCCGCCAGGCCCCCAGAGAGCGCGGCCCACGCCGGCAGCGCCGCAGGGACGTCAGCGGAGCTCGCTCCTCCGGGCACAAGAGCGTACACCCCGCGGTCCGGCTGGGTCTGCTGGGCCCCGCCCACCGCCGGCCCCGCCCTCGCGCCCGGGAGTCGCAGCGGGGTTTGGGGCTGGCGGTTCAGGGCCCCCTAGGCAGGGCCTGAGCTGAGGTCGGCGAGGACCCAAACCAGGGCTTCTCCAAACTGCCCACCGCATGAAAGGAGATTTAGAACCGCGGGATGGCCAGCCCCAGGCCCCCAGCCCTGGCCTCCGGCACGGCCCACCTCTTGGGCAGCCCTGGGCCGCTCCGGTTAAGGGAGATTGCAGGGGGTGCGGCCGCCCCTTCCTCTGACGCCCACATTCCCGCAGCCCACCGTGGGGGCCGTGGGGCAGGCGGGGCCCCGCTCCCGAGGACGCCCCAGGGACCCTGGGAACAGCGCCCCCCGCGGAGCTGCCCTCCCCAGGGTGGTCGCCGCAGATTTACCACCAGGCCGTGGCGGCTTCCCAGGCTTCCGGGCCGAGCCTGCCCGGCGCTGCGGCGAGTGTGACAGTGGCCCTCACACATGGCGCAGGGCGCTGACCCGTGTGAAAGAGCCGGGCCCCTGGCCGGCCCAGCCCCAGCGGGGGAGGGGGGCTGGGCAGTCGGTGCCGGTTTGGTGCTGGTGCCGGTTTGGTGCTGGCGCCTCCCAGCCCGTGCACCCCCAGGCGGGGCCCCCACACCCAACCCTCGCTCCCCCTCCCAGACTTCCCCCAATGGCCTGGTGTGGGCTCGTCCACTGTCCTCAGCCTCCCGCTGTGCCAGCACCGTCCCCGGGCGCCCGGCTGTGTCTGCAGAGACCAGCCCGCGGCCAGCTCCGCAGGGAGGGCGCCTGCTCTGGAGTCCACTCCCGGCCGCTCTGAGTCCTGGGGGACCTGCCCAGCACCCCGGCCAGCGCCACTCTGGAATTCTGTGGGCGCTCTGTCCTGGCCGTGCCCCTCACGCGGTCTGTCCTCTCGTTGTGGCCCGGCCTGCCGGGGCGCGCCCACCTCACACCGTCCACCTCCCAGCCCGGGAGGCCCCGCCCGAGGGGGGCGAGGCTGAAGGTGAGGCCAGCTGCGCTGCCGGGGGTGGCCCTGTCCACACAGTGGCGCCGGCGGGTGTGCGGGACAAGAAGGACTCACAGGCCAGGGTCCTGCCCGTGCGCGAGGCCCTGGGGCGGCTGAGCAGGGACTTCCCGGCCCGAGCGTCTCGGTGCCTCAGCAGGGGCCTCAGAGGCTGGAGCAGCAAGGCCGCCGGGCGGGCGCCAGGCCCTCTGGGTGCGCTGGGGTCTCAGGTCCAGAGCCGGAGACCGGAGGCCGCCCCGCCCTGGACCCTCGCGGGGCGCCCTTCCGAGGGGCGAGTGGCCTGCAGGGGGTTCCGCAGCTGGAGCCCGAGGCCCCAGGCTCAGTGCCCAGCCCGCCTCAGAGGGTGGCCGTGGTTGCCTTCCCGGCTCCCGGCCCAGAGCTGCCGGCCAGGCGGGAGCTTCCCGCAGAGAGAGGCTGACAGCGCCAAGACAGGCGCCCGAAATCTATCGCCCGGAACGGCGTGTTTGGACAGACGGTGATTCACGCCTGGGGCCCGGGCCCAGCTCGCCCCCCTGGCGGCCGAGGCCTGTGCTGCGCAGGCGGCTGCGGTGGGGCTGGGCCCGGGGAGGCGTGGCCGCAGGCGGAGCGGAAGCCGAGGAGCCGTGAACGGGTAGCCACCCCGTCCGCCCCACCGCCCACCCCACGGCCGGACTCTCCGGCAAAGCTCCGCCTCCGGGGGGGGGCCTCCGCCATCTTCCTCCCGCTTTATAGAGACGCGTCCTCCCCGTGTCCCCAGCTCTGCGCCCTGCTCCCAGCGACTCCGGCCGTGCCCCCTCGCCCACCCCCTCGGGGCTCGGCACCTGCTGGGGCACCCCCTGGGCTGCCCCCGGCTCCTGGCGCGCTGGGGGACGGCGGCCCTGACCGGCTCTGTGGTGGGCCGCGGCCAGCTCCCAAGTGGGGCCACCCCTCGGGGGCCCCGACGTGCAGCCCAGGCCTAGCCGGAGCCCTGAGAGAAGCCAGGGTGGCTGCCGGCCATCTCGGACACCGCAGGGGCCGGGCCTGCGCTACCCCGAGGCCCTTCCCTCCAGGTCCAGGCACGAGGGACAGCAAGTCACGGAAGGTCCGTTCCAGTCTGTGCAGCCAGCCGGGACCGGGCCGGCAGCGGGCGCCGCTGAGTCATCCCGCCCAGCAGGGCAGCCGGCCACGCGCCAGGGACAGGCCGCACCGGGCACCCCGCGGACAAGCCGGCAGGGCCCCAGGGGAGCGGGGGAGCGGGGGAGCCCCGAGTCCCCCAGCTCTTCCTGCACAGTGGATCCCCGAGAGCACTCGGGCCGACGCTGGTGTCTGGGTTCCTGCGTCAGCGTCTTGCTTGTGCGTGGGTGTGCGCCCGGGTTCCGCCTTCCAGGAAGGCTCCGGCTCAGGCGCGGGCGAGCGCCGCTGTGACCCGCCCAGCCTCCCGCACGCCCCTCCCCGCGGCGCGTCTGGCTTCTCCAGCCCGACGTGCGCTTATGCCCCGCCCCGCCCCGCCCAGGGAGAGGCGTTGGGAGCCACGTCGCCCGGCTGGCCTGTGGGCCACGGCCCGCTCGGGTCGGGGCTCCAGCCGGACGCCCCGCTTTGCTGTGGCCCCAACACTGAGGCTCGGCCCTGCAAGGAGACGGCCGGGCCGGACAGTGCCGCTCTGGGGAGGTGGGGGGCGCCCTGCCCCAGGGGCTGGCCTGCCCAGGCGGCCCCCGGAGCGCAGTGACCGGCCTGGCTGCCGTCCAGCACATCTGCTGCGGCCACTCTGCAGCAGGAGGCGGCCCCTGAAGGAGCCGGAGGACTCGGGGTGTCCCGACACCCCTGCCGCGGAGGCTTTCTGAGGCGGGCCTGGCTCCCCAAGAACTTCCCTCGGCTGCTAACTGTAATCACCTGAGAAGCTGGAGAAGGCGGAGAGCCGCGTTTCTGACGCCGTGAGGACGGGACGCGGCAGCCGGCACCGGTGTCCTCGCACCGCGCCGACCGCCCGGCAGCCGCCCTGCGGAGCCGGTGCCAGGTCGGGCCTCGCTTGGGCTGCCCTGTGCCCTCCCCGAGGGGGCCGGGGGCAGGGGTCTGCCCAGAGTCGCCCGCCTGCAGGTCAGGGGCGGCTGGCTCTGTCCCGCTGCGCTGCCCGAGCCCTGCCCACAGGCGCCCCTGTCCCGAGCACCCCGTGCGGGGCTCCCCGAGGGAGTGGCCACAGCCTGCTTCTCGCCCACGGCGCCAGCCACGCTGACGTGAAGTCGCCCCGCCCCCACCCCCTCGGGCGCTGCAGCCCCCAAGTGCCCGGGCTCACCGGCCTGCCGGGCTCTGGGCGGTCGCTGCCCAGCCCTCGGGGAGGCCCGGGGTCCCCTGGCACGAGGCTCCTGTCCACCCTGTGCCTGAAGTCTGTCCCTGGTGCTGCCCAGACCTCGGGCCACTCGCTGGAAGATTCCGGCAGCACCGCCCCGACCCGTGCCGAAGCCTCCTGACTGCCGGCGGGCACAGCCTCGGGTGGCGGCTCTTTGCTCTTGGCCCGTGCCAGGCCCTGGCCCCCTGACCCATCTGTCCCGGGCTGGCGCTCAGGCCTGGCTTTGCAGGGGCAGACGCTCGCTGGCATCTGCTGTGGGCGCAGCCGCTGCACTTGTCTCTCCAGGCGTAGTGGCCACGGGCAGGGGCTGCAGGGACCCCGGGTCGGGCCTGGTTTCCAGTGGTGGGTGGGGACTCGGGGGGACGGAGCGTGCACAGGCTGGACTGAGGCCCTGCTCCGCCCACCCACCCTGCCCAGGGGCCTCCTTCAGGGCGGGGCTGCAGCGTCCAGGGTGTCCCTGCCTGCTGGCCACTGGCGAGCGCTGGTGCAACACGCACTGCACTGGCGGGACCGGGCAAGAAGTGTCTCGTCGGTGTTTTATATTGATTGCAAGTCAAAATGATGATGACTTGGACGTAATTTGGGTAAAGAAATGGATTATTAAAATTACTCCCATGCTTCTTTTTACTTACTTCAATGTGGCAACTAGAAAACTAAAAGCCCCCGTGTGCCCTTCGCTCGGCTCTGCTGGGCACGCTGGCCGGCGCTCAGCGGCCCCCGCCTGCCCGAGGCTGCCCGCGGGACACAGGCCGCACAGCAGCGGCCTCTCTGATTTTCATCTTCTCTTGAGGAGGACACAGGAGCAGCGCAGAGCGGGAAGAGGCGAGGCCTGGTGGGGCCCCCAGGCGCCGTGGCCGTGGGCTTCTGCCATCCACCTCGCCCTGCCCAGCTGGGGCCGGGCCGGCCTACACCTGCGCTCACAGCAAGCTCCTGGGCCCCGCACGATTCTGGTGCATTTCCTCCTTTGTGTCCTAACTGGGCCGAGATCATCCGTGAGGGAACAGAGCATTTAAAGGGAAGGAAGCAGAGAAACATTCATCCCTGGAGAAATGGAGCTAATAGGATAACTTCACGAACTACAATAATTTTATATTCATATGTTCTAATTGAAAAATAATTGAAATAATCAATGAAATTGTTTCCGTAGCCCCGGCTCTTCTGCCCAGTTCCGGACTCAGCTGCACCGGGCAAGTCCCCCTTCTCCGATTGCGCCACCAGGACCCGCCAGCGGAGGACGAGCCCGGAGCTCGGCGCTACGGCTCCGCCAGGACCTCTAAGGCCAGCCCAGCCCCCCGCCCACTGCAGTCTCTCCACCGCTCATGACAACCGGAGGGCGGGTCCGGGTGGGGGTGAGCTGGGTGCGGGCGCCGCCCGTGCCCACTTACCTCTGTGTCTTCCTGCCTGCGCCCCCAGAAGTTCCGCACATTTTGTCTCTTCCTCCTGTATCTCCAGGTGAAACCGGCATTCCGGGTGAACGCTGCTGACCTGGTCGAGGTTCAGACAAACAGAATGACCGGACATCCCTCACGGTGGAAGGCCCCGGACCTCACTGCCCCCGGACCTCGCTGCTCCTCGGACCTCACCGCCCCCGACCTC
>PVIJ01017055.1:0-30721 GCA_004024925.1 Scalopus aquaticus | reverse complement strand
CCCTCCCCTCCTTCCCTGCTGAATGTCGCTTTCTTATTTGGCTCCCCTATATTCCTGTTATAAGTGAAACCATTCGATATTTTTCTCTTTCTTTCTGGCTTATTTCACTGATCATGATCCCCTCTAGGTCCATCCATGTTGCTGCGAATTGCATGTGTTTGTCTTTTTTGAATGCTGAATAGTATTCCATTGTGTATATTCTCTATACACAAAGAATAGGTCTCTTAACTGCCTTTAAAAAATCTATACAGACAACTACCATAGAAGAAACAAAGTTTTCAAAATTTACTATCACCAACCCCAAAATGAAATGAATTAGCTGGAAGTTTATAATAATAAACTACTGAAGAATAGTTCATTTCAATGCTATTTAAACTTTTAAGAGTATTTAAAGAAAGCCCTCTAAACTTGTTTTATTGATTTAATACTTAAAGTAACTCCTTCCCAGAGATGATTACACAAAGAAGAAAACTCAGATTTGAACACTGAGATAAACACCTAAATATAGTATTATTAAACAGAAGGCAGAAGCATTTTTAAAAAATAAAAGGTGGTATATTCCATGCATGCAAAGGATGACTTAATATTATAAAAATCTATTAATAAAATTGTCCGGAGTAACTGATCAAAGGAGAATATCATTTTTCTCTATCGATATAATTTTTCTGATAAATCTATCTATAGGTAAGATCTCTAACATTCCCACCAATTGACTAAAACATTCTTAAGAATACAGGAAAGGATGACTAAATCAGTAAAATGATAAAATATTTCCATCTCAAAACAAAAGTCAGTATCTTATTTAAAGGAAAAAAAAAAACAGCTTTTCTTTCAAAGTCATGAACAAGGCTAAGTAACTATGAAAACTACCGCTGAGTACTTTTTCTGGAGATATCAACCAAAGCAATTAGAAAAAAACATTAGAGGACAGATAATAAAATTAAGATGAAAGTACAAGCATCATTTTTAGATATCTCAAGGGCTAAGATAATCAGCTGAAAAATTATTACACTGAATATTAAAACAATTCAGGAATATGACTCTGTATAAAATATACAGAAATCAATTACAACAGCAACCAGATGAAATAACAGAAGAAGAAAATATCTAATTTACTCTAGCAACACAAATATGAAATATTTAAGAATAAATCTAACAAGGAAGATCAGCAATAGCACTTCCAATTCTGCTCAGAGATGCAAAAGAATAGTTTAACAAATGAAAGGGCTTACCTTGCTGTTTTTTTTTCCCATGCAGGTTTTCCATTTTTTATGATTACTGACAAACAAACAAACAAAAAAGCCATACTAAAATTCATGCACATCATGAGGTCTAAGAATTTGGGCATCAACTCAAAGTGACACTGGATGTGTTGGAAGCAGTAAGAAGGGTGGGGCAGTTCATTTTGGTTAGGACAGAATGCACAGCGGTCCACCTACATGACCATCAATACAAACAAGCATACCAAATATCAGAACATAATCTAAAACCTTATTCTCTACTGCATCCATACTATATAATTATCAACCAGGAATTCAGTACTGATATTTGCATTTTACCTTAAGTGTTACATTAATCACTTCTTATTATTATAAACTTGTGTTGTAGCGAATGAGTGGCTATCCATTCAAATAAGGAGAGGTAAAGCTGATTTCAAACTATACGACAAAGCCATAATAATTAAATTTGAACATATAAGCACGCATATTTTCAACATACAGTGACTGGCAGAAAATATGAATAGAAAAAAAAGATATAGTCTACCTTTATATAGGATGTAGAAACCATGATTCTATATGTAATAGAATAAAAATTATATTTCTGTTTTCTTGTCACTCTTTCCAAATTGGAACTGAGACCCAGTAAGCTATACAAACATCCACAGGAAGCCCCATTACAGACTTAGGAAACTAAGGCTAAGGGTAGTGTGTCTTTGCCTTTACTAAATTCAACATAGAATTCCATCTGCTATTCCTTTGTTCTAATGCTCTTTTCTAAATCTATTTTTAAATTAACTATTGTTTTCTTCACCCCCTGTCTCTCAGATGATTTCCATATTCTGAATGATGCATTCAACCAGCTCATGCTATTCACCAGCTCATGCTGTTCTCTGTAAGAGAAGTGAGATCATTCAACAGCATTTTTGCATCAATATTTTTGTTTCTTATGATGTATTGACATTTGGCATTTATTGTCTTGATTCTTGCCTGGGAAAAATATATGAAGTGTACAAAAATAACCCTCTACCATATCTGGATCTTCAGGGGTATATGATGATGGATTTCTGATCCACCTTGAGAGGAGCCAGAGCAGCAGCTTCTTCTCCAAGTTGGTATGATGTTTCACCCACAGAGTAGTCCTCTTCAATAATGCAAGCTCTGCATCTCAGCAATGTCATCAACTGCCAAACCAGCAAGTAAACCCATTGTTGTGAGGACAATTAGGACAAACATTTTGATGGTAATAAGTTGTGCAGGGGAGAGAATTAGATATTCCAATTCATTTCTCAGAAACAGTTCTAAGAAAGTATCCCAATAATTGATATCCCCTCACATCATGCTTAAGGCCTGGATTATAGAAAGCAAAGGAAAGCTGACAGCATCCTGTAAATTCAGGAGCACATAAAAGCTAAGCCCAAAAAAGAAGGAAGAAAAAAATACGATAGTAGAGCTCAACAAAGTTTTCACAGTTACCTCCAGTATAACAATAAAAGTTCCGTAATTTTCAAATCTCTAAAGACACAATAATAAGTCCATCCAGAAGAAGTAAATAGTAATCGCTCCACATTGTCACTGCTCATGAACTAATATACCAATAAATAAGGGTGACGTAAAATTTAAGCTATTTGTATAGATAACTCATTCAAATGCATTGTTAATATCCAAAAAGTCATCTGTTTTCTGTTGAAAAGTAAGGACCAGTCCATTCTAATATCTAAATATACTTGATAAAAGAAACTAAAAACATACTAACTTACATGAAATATAAATTCCTGGTGTCTAATACCTCTGAATGATCACTAGTTTCATTGATGATTCTAGTTGAGTTAAAAGCCGTATCTGTAATCATACTTGTTTACCTTGTCTTTCACTTCCTTCATTTTGAGGGATGTGTCTTTCAAGATTTTGCTGAGATGTATGTTGTGTAGAGTTTTGCCAGTATTTTCTTCTATACATTTTATGGTTTCAGGTCTTATATCCAGGTCTTTTATCCATTTTGAGTTGACTTTGTGCTGGGTGTGAGGTAGTAGTCTAGCTTCATTTTTTTTCATGTGGCTGTCCAGTTTCCCCAGCATCATTTATTGAATAGACTGTCCTTGTTCCACTGCATTTTCTTTGCTCCTTTGTCAAAGATTAGTTGTTCATAGATATGTGGCTTTAATTCTGGGTCTTCTATTCAGTTCCATTGGTCTTTCTGTCTGTTTTTGTTCCAGTACCATGCTGTTTTAATTATTATGGCTTTGTAGTATAGTTTGAAATCAGGGAGTGAAATTCCTCCATTTTCTTTCCTTTTAGTTAGTAGGGCTTTAGCTATGAGAGATTTTTTGTGGTGCCATATGAATTTCATCAGTAGTCAATCTATTTCTTTGAAGAATGTCATTGAGATTTTTATTGGAATAGCACTGAATCTGTAAATTGCTTTTGGTAGGATTGCCATTTTGATAATGTTAATCCTTCCAATCCATTAGCAAGGGATGCCTTTCCATCTTCTTGTGTCTTCTTCTTCTTTCTTTCAACAGAGTTTTGTAGTTTTCTTTGTATAAGTCCTTTATGTCTTTTGTTAGATTTATTCCCAGATATTTGATTTTTTTGGTTTCGATTTTGAAGGGGATGGATTTCTTAATTTCTTCTTCTTCAGATTGGGTGTTTGCATATAGGAAAGCTACTGATTTTTGTGCATTGATTTTGTATCCTGCTACTTTACTGAACTGGTGTATTATTTTGAGTAGTTTTTCTATGGAGTTTTTAGAGTTTTGTATAAGCAAAAGAGACATTAACCAAAACTAACAGACACCCTACCAACTGGGAAAAGATCTTTGCACACAATACATCTGATAAAGGACTAATAACAAAAATTTACAAGGAACTCACACAACTCAACAAAAACAAAGCCAATAACCCAGTCAAAAAATGGGCAGAAGAGCTCAAAAGGCACTTCTCCAAAGAAGAAAAGCAAATGGCTAACAGATACATGTAAAAATGCTCAACATCACTTATAATCAAGGAAATGAAAATCAAAACCACATGAGATACCACCTCACACCTGTGAGGATGGCACACATTAAAAATACAGGCAACAACAAATGCTGGAAAGGATGTGGAGAAAAAGGAACTCTTCCACACTGCTGGTGGGAATGCATACTGGTCCAACCACTATGGAAAGCTGTATGGCGTTTCCTCAAACTGCTAAACATGGAGCTTCCATACGACCCAGCAATACCACTTTTGGGAATTTACCCAAAGGACACAAAAACACTAATCCAAAAGGATACATGCACCCGTATGTTCGTTGCGGCACTGTTCACAATAGCAAAGGTATGGAAGCAACTCAGATGTCCAAAAATAGATGACTGGATCAAGATGTGGTACATATACACAATGGAATACTATTCAGCATTCAAAGGAGACAAACACATGCAATTTGCAGTGACATGGATGGAATTAGAGGGGATCATACTCAGTGAAATAAGCCAGAAAGAAAAAGAAAAATATCGAATGGTTTCACTTATAACTGGACTATAAGGAAACCAAATAGGAGAGAGACACACTCAGCGGTTGGAGGGGGGGGGGCGGGGGGCGTGGAGGGCAAGGGCACAAAATGGAATAGAAAAGAACACAAGGGACCATGGAGCTGGATCACGGGTGAATTGGTGGTGGGCTACCCAAGGGGAATACAAAATATAAAAGACATAAATAACAATAAAAATATATATTAAAAAAAAATTTTTTTAAAGCCGTACCTGGATATATACTGACTACTGACAACAAGAAAAGTCACAGATAAATGACAAAAACAGGAACATTTTAGGTTCATTAACATGGGCCTAACTCCATAAACCAACCATTTCATAAGTAAATAATTTTTAGACACAGGATGTTTGAGAAGTTCTATACTTATGTTGTCCTATTGCACTGAGGTTTGTGAGGCTCATAGGTTACATCCTGCAGAGATGCTACTTTTCCGTGAATTCTAATGGACATTGGAGATACATGAAATTATAATTGATTCAACATTCTTAGCAGGATTGTCTTCTGTGCAGGGCACCACACAAAAATCTAAAAGTACGTTCATGCATTCAGGGAGGTACTTTCTCATTTCATGACCAGATATTTATTTCTTGGAGATTAATGGCTATAAAACTTAAAACATTCTTGACATCTTTTGTTCCTGAAAGTTATAAGAACCACCTCCATCTTATTATTGTGTTCTGTAAAACAATGGACCTTTTTTCAGAAGAAATTGAACCACTTTATCACGCCCCTTTTTTGCTACCAAATGGATAAGAATCCTTCCATAAAGGTTACCATTATTCAAAACCCACAAATCAGCTTACATTGTTTTTAAATAGAAATACTTAATGCCATAAAGATGCCAATTGCCCCGAAATTAATGCACAAATTTTATTTTTTAACATTTGTTTCAATAAGACTTTTAGTTTTGCTATCAAAAAGTATTCAATGAAAAAAATTCTAATAAAGAGGAGTGATGAGGGCCTCCCTGGTGGTGCAAGGGGTTAAGTCTCAGCACTATGAAGCTATCTGCAGCCACTGCAGCACGAGTTTGATCCCCACCAGGGAGGTTCCCCCATGGCACAGCAGACCTCTCCTGTCTTGCCTACTGCTGCTCCCCTTAGCAGTGTACTTAAGTAGATCTGCCTGTTCTGCTACCCACTGTGTCCCTGGTGAATCCTCTCACCCCCTCCATACTCCAGCTTTGTATGCATAAATAAATAAATCTTTAAAAAACAAACTAAGAGAAGTGATGAGAGAAGATTAATTCTGTCAAAAAATAAAAACAAGATAATGGAACTGGTTCATAAGTGGTAGAGAGCAAAATGAACTGAAATAGAAAAGCAGAGATAAATCCAGGTATATAAAAGAGTATTAAAAAGATGCCATTCCAAATCAATATAAATAACTATTGTATAAATAACATTGGAACACAAAGCTACATGTAAAAACTAAATTTAATCCAAATCATATTAAAATAATTACCAATGGAACAAAGACTTAAATATTAAAAAGCACGATACAAATATAATCTCAAAGCAGCAGCAGTTTGTAATCACTCAAAACACAAAAACCATGAAGAGATTAATAAATTCAAACACAAAAATTTCAGCATGACAAAAGCAACATTAGCAAAGCAAAAAATGGAGGGAAATAGCAACATATATCACAGAAATATAGGTTAAATTCCCCACAAAGATTTCTTAAAATTCAGTGAGAAAAAGAACTACTCAATAGGAAAAATGTGCCAAAAATATGGACAGAAAACATACAGAAAAAGAAATACAGTTATCTCATACTCATATTTAAAGACATCTACACTAGGATGCCACAATATTCCTGATGAACATAGAGGCATAATATCCTCAACAAAATCTCAGGAAACTGAATTCAACAATATGTCAAAGTAATCATACATCATGACCAAGTAGGATTTACTCCAGGGACACAAGGTTGGTTCAGCATCCAAAAATTGATCAATGTAATACACCATATCAACAAAGGAAAAGATAAAAATCATACAATCATTAGATGCAGAGAAAACATTTGATATGATTTAACATCCATTTATGATAAAAATCTTAAAAAAAAACTGGAAAGAAATGAGTATATCTCAACATAATAAAAGTCATTTATATCAAGCCCACAGTTAACATCATACTCAATGATAAAATCATACTCAATGATAAAAGATGGAAACTTCCATTAAGATCTGATACAATACAAGGATGTCCACTTTTACTACTACTATTCAACACAGTATTAAAACTCCTAGTTAGAGCAATTAGGTAAGAGAAAGATATAAAAGAAACCCAAATTTGGAATTAAGTAAAATGATCACTACATGCATATGACATAGAAAACCCCAAAGACCCCATTGAAAACCTTTTAGAAACAATAAATCAGCAAAGTAATAAAATCAATATAAAGAAGTCTGTTGCATTCTTACATATAAATATTGAACTGGAAAAGAAAGAAATCAAGCAAATCCCATTTACACTGGCATCAAAAAAATAAATACTTATGAGTAAATTTAACAAAGTGAAGGGCCTATACAATGAAACTACAAGACATTGTTAAAAAAAAAAAAATTGAAGACACAAAGAAATGGAAATCCTGTCATGGATTGGAAGAACTAACACTGTTAAAATAGCCATCTTAACCAAAGCAATATACAGATTCAATGCAATGCCTATCAAAGCTTCAATAGAATTCTCAATGAAATATAACAAACATTACTGAAATTCATATCCAATCAGAAACAATCCCAAATAGCCAAAGCAACTCATATAAAAATTAAGAGCAACCATATTACACGCCCAGATTTCACGTCTATAGTAATCAATGTGGTATAGGAATAAAAACAGACACAGAGATCAAAGGAACAGAATGACAGCCCAGAAATGAACTCATACTTGCATGGACAATTAGTCTACAACAAAAGAGCTGAGCCTATAGTTTGGAGATGAATATCTCTTCAACAAATATTTCTGGGAAAACTGGACAGTCACATGCAAAAGAATGAAACTAGATCAACATCTCTCACACCTTACACAAAAATTAATTCAAAATTAATTGAAATCATAGATGTAAGACCCCAAACTATAAAATATATTGAGAAAAAAGAGGCAAAACACTTTACTACATTGACCTTAGTGATATCTTTGTTGATTTCTCCTCAACAGCAAGCGAAAATGAGTATTTTTGTCAAAATGAACTAATGGACTGTATTAAACAAAGAAGTTTGTGCATAGCCAAAAAAAAAACAAAAAACAAAAAAAAAGTTCGTTAAGAAACAAAAAGACAGCCTACTAATAGGAGAAAATATTACATCTGACAAGGGGCTAATATCTAAGATCTATAAAGAACTCATACAACTCAGCAAAAAGAGAACAAATAACCCAATCAAAAAACAGGCAGAAGACTAAACAGGCACTTCTCCTTTAAAGAAAACATACAGATGGTCAATATGCAGATGAAAAAAAAATGCTCATTATCACTTATCAAGGAAATGCAAATCAAAACCACAATGAGATTCCATTTCACACTTAGGAGAATGGCCCGCATCAAAAAGTCCAGAAACAAACAGTGTTGGTGAATATGCAGAGAGGAAAAGGAAACCAAGTATTCTGTTGGTGGAAATGCAGTGTAGTATAACCTTATGGAAAACAACAGCATATTTCAAAATTTTAAAAACAGATATACCATATGATCCGGCCATTTAACTCTAGATATGTCCCAAAGTGAGAAAACACTAATTTGAAGTGTATATATGGACACCTTTGTTCACTGTAGCACTATTTACAATAGATGAAGTGCCCAAAGACAGAGAAGTAGATTAAAAAGTTGTGGTTTATATACATAATGGCATACTTCACAATGATAATAAAAGACAAACTGCCACAGCACAGATGAAACCAGAGGGAATAATGTCAAAGGAAATAAGTCAAAAGGAGAAAGGCAAATCTTGCATGGTTTCACTTATATGTGGATTATAAAGAAATAAAACAAAGTGCTGGTCAAAACTAAGCCGATAGCAACCCCTAGAAATCTGTCTGGAGAATTAAAGTTACCAAAGAGGAGGGAGACGGTAGACAGCAAAGTGGGGCACAGGCACAATGGACTAGAGTGGAGGACTACAGGTGCCTTGGAGGTTATGTGCTGTGGTGATCTCATCTGAAGATGTGTGATTCTGTACCTCCAAATCACACTCAGGAATGGGAGGGAGGGAGGGTGGGAGAAAGGGCTAGAGGTTCCCACCACTGATCTCAAACACTCTTCTGGCTTTCTCTCCTTTGATATTCTGCAGTATCTTGGACAATTCTATACCTTTCCAGGTCATCTCCAAACATTAGAAGGTTTCCATTCTACTCCCTGCCCCATATCTTCCTCAATTTGCAGTTTCTTACCCATCCAGAAGCAGAGACAGGAAGAAGATTCAGCCAACACCTCACTTGAAGAATGCCTTGTAATTTAGGTTCCTCTGTGAAGCAGATGCACAACACTGATTCTCCCTTTGGGAGCACTTTTGTGGCTTCTTTGGAGCTATTTGGAGGCCTGCCATATCTTAGGTCCTCTCTGTCTATCTAATGTCTGCTACCAGCCAATTAGCTGCAGCTTTCAACAATGTTCGCTATGTACTCTCTGCTCAGGTCCCCTCCCCTCAGGCAGCCCTTTGGTCAGGGGCTAATGCCGCTACTATCCACTCCTCCATGGACACTCACTCACTCTAGTCCACTAGATTATGAGTATCATGTCTTGCTTCAGGAAGCACACCTCCCTTCTTGCTTTGCAACAGGGGAAACTGCAGCCAGCTCATGATGTCAGAAGTTTTCAGCGGCTCGTGTTCAGATGCCAGATGCCAGACTCCAGCACCAGCTGCTGTGCCCACAGACTAAAAGGGACAGTATCAGGTTCGCCCAGAAAATGTACTATGTTCGCTTCTCTTGATACTACCTTGGACGTCAAACTCATTTCCATATGTCATTTCTCTCCTATCTGTCCTTGCCTCAAACTGTCCACATCAGTAAGGTATAATGCAGCCAGTTTCAGTGAATCAAGTATTTTTAATACAGTCTTAGCAGTTCATCAAACATCTGGGAACATTTGTGTGCCACATTAAACTTCCGGAAAACACTCAAAGAAGTGTTCTCCTGCTTCCCGCAGACATTTATTGGTAATTCTTGTACCTCAAATTCATTCTGTCCCTTACATGAGGCATTACAAACCTCCCCCATCCTGTGGAACTTCTGCAAAGACTTTCACCTAGGGCAATCTTTTGGGTTCTCTTACAGCTCCATGTGAAAGATGGGAGTAAAATGTTGAACGTTCAGTCTGGCTGCATCTTTTAAAATATTATGAAAACTTGTCTAGCATTTCTCTTTCAGAACATGGACATACTCATCATTAGCTTTGAATACTAATCAATTCCTAACAAAGAGATACATTCCATTTCTTATCCTGTAATACTGATTTATACCGCTTCCTATTATTTCATGTACATTAGCTTTGTCTCACCCCTATTGAATATAAGCTAGCTCATGTCAGAGAACAGACCTTATTATCCTTCTGCACACCCAATCCACGCAGAGAAATTACCAAAGACCTGGGTAAAAATCACTTGATTAATGAATTGTAATTAGTTGTTTTATAGATTCATAGCTTGTAGGGCTTATATTACTACATTTAAAATTACTTGATTAGCAAATTATTTGAATAATAAACATGTAATTTACTTGTCATATAGATTCATAACTAGAATGCTAACTATACACATCCCCAAGGTGACCCACCCATACTCCTGAACACCAATCCTTTCTCGTATCCCTCGGAACTCTTCTACCATCTGAGTTTCTGTTTTTGCTTCTGGGATACTTCGGAGAAAAAACATATAAAAAACTGGTTCTTTTGATACCTCCAGGTGAACATCTTCTATAATCTCAATTCCACCTGCTACTAGTAGCTAGCAGTTCTTACTTATGATAACTTTAATTAATAGACAAGTATTGACAGCTTCCTAAATGCCTGAGCCTGACTCCACAAGATGAATAAAATGTGGAATCTTAACAAGGCAACTCAAATTGTGGGAGACACAGATACATAAAGGAATCATTGATCCACATTTTAGTGAGGATAGAATGCTACCCAGTGGAGATCTAATCAATTCTGGTGGGACTGGCTTCAAGAGGCATCAATAGCCAAAGTAAGTTTTGATTCAGACCAGAAAATGAAGAAAGACATCCTCCCAAACAAGAGAAAGGAAAGTGCAAAAACTGGGAGACAAGAATCACAACTCTTCCTCCCACCGTTGGCTCCAATTTCTTCTCAAAGACATAAAAATTTAAACCCAAGCTCCTAATACAGAAGTTACACACATGAAAAGATGACATCAAGTTTTCTCTGTGTTTGTCTTGTTCCAAAGTCTATTTTGCCTTTCTACGTTTTAAATCAAATTCAGTTTTCATTTTAAAATAACACCCAAATATTAACAAGTAAGTGTATCTTTAGGTTTTGGCAAATCTATCAAATTGGGAGGACATATGCAGTATATTCTCAAAGAATTAAATATTTTAGAATTGAAAATTTGCCCAGGTCTTGTATATAGTATTTAAAGAAATCAAGATATTTACTTAAATAAATACCAGGCATATTATATTTCAGTGCCTCTGAAAACATCTTAATTTGTCTTTTTCAGAAACAATTTTAGTTGACAGTGTTTTCAATTAAAACAGCAAGATGCTAAGAACATTTCTCACTTAAAGTGCTAAGTTAAAACACGTCAAATTCTTCCCAAATCCAGAAAACCATGTTAGGATTTGCACATACACGTCTAAGTAACTTCTTGATTTTTAATCTACCCAAATCAGTGGTAAAAGGGCCTTTATCAGTGGTAAAAGGGCATCTTCCAACAACAGTTAAGTTTTTGACCAGTAATTCTTAACCATTGCCACTGAGGAACCAGAGATGCAGAAATGAACAGACAAATAATCTCAGAAACCAGAGCTATAGTCTGAACTCTCAACCCTCCCTCCAAGGGCAGTATATTTCTTCAACTGGAAATTTTCCCTTTATCTACAAAATCAAATTGGTGTTTTTATACCCTAGGTAAAAATATACAAATGTGGTAAACCTCAACAAAATGAAAACTTTAGTAAAATATCCCACACCTACCTCATAACTCTAGTACCCCTTCACACATGTCCACCCACTTGAGACATATCAGTTTGAAAATCTGAACTTAGATTGTAAAGAAACTTCAAAGCCTTCATAAGTAATGACTAATGTGAAGCAGTGCCTCCCACAACAAAAGTATCACCTCATTCAATTCTCACAATAACCCTATGTGGAAAACATTATTACTTATTATTATTGATATCTCCCTATTATAGCCAGGAAAGTAAGGCTTAAAAATGTAAAATACTTGCCCACGGTAGCCACAAGTACTCAATACAAGAGGTAATGTTCCGAAGTCTATGGTCTACACTGTGTTTTGTTGTTCCATTACCTTTTTCATAGTACTGGTATATATATATATATATATTTCAATTTAAAGTATAAATTTTAGTTTTTTAGGGTATATTTTAGCTAGTACTAGGTATAAAATATTATATAAATAAACATATGTTAAGAACTTTTAACCCCAAGCCCTCCCTCATGAACACTTTGGTACTCATTACCATCATGGTAAATTAAGTATATATGTTATTTTGTAGCTCAAATACACAACAGTGCTCAGAAAACACTGTGGATAAAGGGGATTAATAGGCTGATTTCAAGAATAAGAAAGCAGACTAAAAGTAGTTGATAAATTTTTCAAGGGTCTTAAAACTAGCAGAAAAGTTTAATTCTACAAAGGCAATTTCAGAGCAGTCCCCACATAAAAGATACTTCTTACTCCCAAAGTCATATCTTCACTAGTCTCTCAGACTACAAGAGTGTTCTTCTTCACACACCAAAATCTATGGTCTTTTATGGTGCATGCCTACACAGCACTGTCCATTTCAGTAGAGTATAAACCCAGTCATATCCAATGAACAAAATTTTCTTATGTAATGCAAGGAAACATAAAGGAATAGGCAGCCCTTGCTTTCCATCACCCTGATTACTCAAAATGGTCTCATAAAGGGAATGACCTCATTGTTAAGCGTACCATATATTCCCACAGTAAAAACTAAAATATTCTAATGGAAATACAATGACATAAACAATCATTCTTTTGGGCAATAAATCATAGCAGAAATTACACTATGACTATAAATTTCTATTATTAAGTACCAAAATTATTCTTCAAGTCCTACCTAAAAAGCATAAATTTTTGAATCATTGATTACACAGGGGATCGCACTGTATACTCACACACAAAAGTTCCACTGCATCATATTCTATCACATTTATTTTTGTTGCCTTAGTCATTTATTTTTGTTGCCTTAGTTTTTCTCTTTTCTATGTAGTCAAATGTCTTCAAAGAGTTAATTCTACTTTTAACTTCCCACTCATTTCCCAATTCATGCTTCTTTCAATGTCACCTATAACAGCTTTCTTTTGAGCTACTAATGATCGTATTATTAAAATAAATTGATATCTTTAATGCTCATATTACCAACCTCTTAGCATCATTTGACATTTGACCTCAATCTACAAGAACTTTCTTTTCTTGGCTTCTAATAAAATGTACCTGATGCTTTCACCCTACATCTCAGATTTCCTTTGCACATTCATCCTTTTCTAGTCATCATTAAAGTTTATAATTCTTAAGACTTGCTCCCGCATGCTCTTCTCATGTTCTGCAAGGTAATATCCTTTACAATCAAATACTCCAAGACAAACAAATTCATGTCTCTAAGGTCAAACTATCCACTGAGTTCCAGAATCACATACCCCACTGCCTACTTAACATATTACATGGTTATGTCAGAGAGACCTCATACCTACGATATCCAAGATAGTGTTGTGATATTCCCCTCTCTAACCTAGTCTTCTACCAGTGGCTCTAGCCTCAGTGAATGCTTCATTATCCAGCCATTTGTACAAGCTAAAATCCAAGAAATCATCTTGACACCACCTTCTAAGTCACTCTGTTTATATGCAATTCATTACAAAATACTGTCCATGCTACCTCTAAGTATCTCATAACTGCTCCTGCTTCATTCTGTCTCCAGTGAGACCCCCATAGTTTAAGATTCCATCTTTTTTACTAGGATCACTATAATTCCTACCTGTTCTTCCTACACATACTCTAACCCCTCTATCCTTTCCATACGATGGAGTCAGAGTGATTTTTCAAAAACATACAAACATCCCCAGCATGTCCTATGTAAATTCATTTAGAGATCTTTTACTATTCTGATTAAGAATATATCCAAATCTCTATTGTTTTTAATGTTCTGTATGGTCTGAACCCTACCCCAATCTTCATCCTCACTGTACATCAGTCTTTTCCTTGTTCTCACTTCAGTTGCCCCAATTATCTGCCAATTTTTGCTCTTCCTGACAACAGAGAGTGACATTTTTGTCAGTTCCTTCAGCAACCAGTCCTTCCTTTCTCACCTACTACCAGGATATCTTGGTCATACTGCAGACCTAAATTCTAGCATCACTTCCTCTGAAAAGCCCTCCCTGAACATTCTCTTCCCTTCATTAGATATAAACCTCCCAGTTCCACCTTCCATTGTTTTCTGGCCCCTAGGAATATCTATTCCCATCTATTAAATGCCACTTCAGCAGCATGAGCATTTAATTAAGGTTTATTAATTTATTAAGGTTTATAATAAGAACAGATCATGACCCTGTTTACCATACCATAGAAACTAGTATATAATTAAGTACATATTTATGGCTTAAAAATACCTGTCATCAGGAAGCCAGAAGATCTCCAAATTATTACAACGAAAGAAAAAAAAAACAGCAAGACATATGATAGTAAAACTATCGAGAATTCAAGACAAGGAAAATATATTGAAAATGACAAGGACAAAGAAACAAATAACCTACAAAGGAAAGCCAATCAGGCTGACAACAGATTTCTCTGAAGAAACACTACAGGCAAGAAGAGAATGGAGAGACTTATGTAATATACTACATGCCAACAAATGTCAACCAAGAATACTCTACCCTGCAAAGCTCTCCTTCCTCTATAAATAAAGACTATGGACCTTCTTTGACAAACAGAAACTACAGAAATTCATCACTACCAAACCCCCACTCCAAAACATACAACAAGAAACCATGAAGACAAAACCAACAGAGGAAAGACCAGGAAATACAGAATAAGGTAAGGATTAGAATCACAAAAAGGTAAAAAAAAAAAAAAAAAAAAAAAAAAAAAAAAAAAAAAGACAAATATGGATGACAGTATATCAATATTAACTAAATGTAAATGGACTAAGCACACCAATTAAAAGACACAGAATAGCAGGATGGATCAAAAAACAGAACCCAACCTTCTGCTGCCTACAAGAAACACTTTTAATTGTGAAAGATAAACAGAGATTAATAGGTAAAGGATGGAAAATAATCCTGACAAGCAAATGGACCAAGAAAGAAGGCAGGAACAGCTATACCTGTATCAGATAAAATAGACTTCAAACTTAAGAAGGTAAAAAAGACAAAGCTGGTCACTACATCATGATAAAGGGGACAATAAAACAGGAGGATATAACAATCATCAACATATACTCCCCAAATGAAGGAGCACCAAAATATATCAGACAATTATTATCATCCCTGAAAGAAGACATTAAAGAAAATACATACATAGTAGGAGACTTCAACACCCCACTTTCTCTATTGGACAGATCAAGAACAAAAAGTAACCAAGGACATTAAAGCTCTAAATAGGGATCTAGACCACATGGGATTAACAATCATCTATCGATCACTTCACCCCAGAAAAATTGAATACACATTTTTCTCAAGTGCACATGTAACATACTCCAGGATCGATCACATATTAGGCCACAAAACAAACTTCAACAGATATACTAAGATTAAAATAGTACCAGCCTTCTTCTCTGATCATAAAGGAGTCAAACTGGAAATAAACCATAAAAAGAAAAAAAGAAACCTTCTTACCTCATGGAGACTGAAACCCACATGACTGGAAAACCAATGGATCAACGAAGAGATCAAAAGAAGAAATTAAAAAATATCTAGAACAGAATGACAATGAGGACACAACTTTCCAGAATGTCTGGGACACAGCAAAAGCAGTAATAAGAGGAAAATATATAGCATTACAAGCTCACATCAAGAAACAAGAAACAACCCAAAGAAACAATTTAATCTCACATCTCAAAGAACTAGAAAATGAACAACAAAAAACCACAAAAGTCAGTTTAAGAAAGGAAATAATAAAAATCAAAGCAGAAATAAATGAAATGGAAATAAAATTTTAAAAAAATCCAGAAGATCAACGAAACCAAAAGCTGGTTCTTTGAAAAAATAAACAAAATAGACAAACCACTAGACAGGCTTACAAAGAAAAAACGAGAGAAAACACAAATAAATAGGATCATAAATGAAAAAGGAGAAATCACAACAGACAAAGCAAAACTCAAAAAAATAATCAGAGATTACTATAAACAGCTATATGGAAACAAGTACAACAACCTAGAGGATATGGACAAATTCCTAGAACTATACAATCACCCAAAACTAGACAAAGAAGATACAGAACACTTAAACAGACCAATCACAAGCAGTGAAATTGAAACAGTAATTAAAAACCTCACCCAAAACAAAAGCCCAGGACCAGATGGTTTCACAAATGAATTCTACCAAACATTCAAAAACGAAATTGTCTCTATATTACACAAACTCTTTCAAAAAATCGAGAAGGAAAGAGTACTACCAAACACATTCTATGAAGCAAGTATTACTCTAATACCAAAACCAGGCAAAGACAATACAAAAAAAAAGAAAACTACAGACCAATCACCCTAATGAATACTGATGCAAAAATATTTAACAAAATCTTGGCCAACAGGATCCAACAATGCATGCAAAGGATAATATACCACGACCAAGTGGGATTTCTTCCAGGGACACAAGGATGGTTCAACATCCGAAAATCAATCAGCATAATCCAACACATCAACAAAAAGAAAAATAAAGACCATATGATCATATCAATAGACGCTGAGAAAGCATTTGACAAAGTGCAACACCCATTTATGATAAAAGCCCTTGAAATCCTTGGGATAGAAGGAACATACCTCAACATAATAAAAGCTATATACGACAAACCCAAGGCCAATATTATCCTCAATGGTGAGAAGCTGAAGGCCTTTCCCCTGAAATCAGGAACAAGGCAAGGATGTCCTCTCTCACCATTACTTTTCAATATAATACTGGAAGTCCTAGCCAGAGCAATTAGACAAGAGAAAGACATTCAAGGGATCCAAATAGGAAAGGAAGAATTTGAACTGTCTCTATTTGCAGATGATATAATAATATATATACAAAACTCTAAATACTCCATAGAAAAACTACTCAAAATTATAGACCAGTTCAGTAAAGTAGCAGGATACAAAATCAATGCACAAAAGTCAGTAGCATACCTCTATGCAAACACCCAGTCTAAAGAAGAAGAAATTAAGAGATCCATACCCTTCAAAACCGAAACCAAAAAAATCAAATATCTGGGAATAAATCTAACAAAAGACATAAAAGGTCTTATACAAAGAAAACTATAAAACACTGTTAAAAGAAATAGAAGAAGACACAAGAAGATGGAAAAGCATCCCTTGCTCATGGATTGGAAGGATTAACATTATCAAAATGGCAATCCTACCAAAAGCAATTTACAGATTGAGTGCTATTCCAATAAAAATCTCAATGACATTCTTCAAATAAATAGATCGACTACTGATGAAATTCATATGGAACCACAAAAAACCTCACATAGCTACAGCCCTCCTAACTAAAAAGAAATAAAACAGAGGAAATTCACTCCCTGATTTCAAACTATACTACAAAGCCATAGTAGTTAAAATTGCATGGTACTGGAACAAAAACAGACACAAGGACCAATGGAACCAAATAGTATACCCAGAATTAAAGCCGCATATCTATGAACAACTAATCTTTGACAAAGGAGCAAAGAAAATGCAGTGGAACAAGGACAGTCTATTCAATAAATGGTCCTGGGAAACCTGGACAGCCACATGCAAAAAAAATGAAGCTAGACTACTACCTCACACCCTGCACAAAAGTCAACTCAAAATGGATAAAAGACCTAGACATAATACCTGAAACCATAAAATTTATAGAAGAAAATATAGGCAAAACTCTACACGACATACATCTCGACAAAATCTTGACACATCCCCCAAAGCGAAGGATGTGAAGGACAAGATAAACAGATGGAATTACATCAAAATAAAAAGCTTCTGTACAGCAAAAGAGACATTAACCAAAACTAACAGACACCCTACCAACTGGGAAAAGATCTTTGCACACAATACATCTGACAAAGGACTGATAACAAAAATTTACAAGGAACTCACACAACTCAACAAAAACAAAGCCAATAACCCAGTCAAAAAATGGGCAGAAGAGCTAAAAAGACACTTCTCCAAAGAAGAAAAGCAAATGGCCAACAGATACATGAAAAAATGTTCAACATCACTTATAATCAAGGAAATACAAATCAAAACCACTATGAGATACCACCTCACACCTGTGAGGATGGCACACATTAAAAATACAGGCAGCAACAAATGCTGGAAAGGATGTGGAGAAAAAGGAACTCTTCCACACTGCTGGTGGGAATGCGTACTGGTCCAACCACTATGGAAAGCTGTATGACGATTCCTCTAAGTGCTCAACACGGAGCTTCCATATGACCCAGCAATACCACTTTGGGGAATATACCCAAGGGACACAAAAACACTAATCCAAAAGGATACATGCACCCGTATGTTCATCGCGGCACTGTTCACAATAGCAAAGGTATGGAAGCAACCCAGATGTCCAAAAATAGATGATTGGATCAAGAAGATGTGGTACATATACACAATGGAATACTATTCAGCATTCAAAGAAGACAAACACATGCAATTTGCAGTGACATGGATGGAATTAGAGGGGATCATACTTAGTGAAATAAGCCAGAAAGAAAGAGAAAAATATTGAATGGTTTCACTTATAACAGGACTATAAGGAAACCAAATAGGAGAGAGACACTCGGCAAGTCGGGGTGGGGTGAGGGGAAGATAAGGGCACAAAATGGAGTAGAAAAGAACACAAGGGACCACTAGATGGATCACGGGTAAATTGGTGGTGGGTTACCCAAGGGTAATACAAAATATAAAAGACATAAATAGCAATAAAAATAAATAAAAAAATAAAATAAAAATACCTGTCATCAAAAAAAATGAACGACTGAATCAATGAATTAAATCCATAAACAATACATTAAATTCAAATAATAATTACTATTTGCATTGAGGTAACATTGGTTTACCACACTACATCTGATTCACAGTTACAGTATCACAACCTTTTCAGATGTATGTCACCACCAAGGCATCCATAGCCCTCTACTATCATCAAATAATTGTTTTCAAACAATTTTCCCACATCCTGGGAATTTACGAAGATTGATGCAGGTAATGCCTCCTTTTACTGTTGATAAAATCTGCTATTAAAATAGGATACATTCAAAGTTATTTCAATAAGCTTAGAAGTGAGTTCAAAATATGAGTACTGTGGATGAGGATAGAGAGGTTGGTTGTATCAAATTTGCATAGATTTCAAATTTGACAGTTCTACATAGTCATGCTTCAGCTCCTCAGAAAAATCTGTTCTTCCCTCTTATCACTCCCAGTTCAGTGGAAAACTATTCAAAGGCCAAATAATCTCACTTATTGTGCAGCAACTATGCTTCAGTGTTGCAAGAATGAAAAACAAGTAACACTGCCCTCAAGTTGCTGCTAGTCTAGGAGAGGTACAAACCTAAATCTACATCCTAGTGCCAAAAGCATACAAAAGTATGTATTTAAGTAAAAAGGAGAAACAAGTCAATCAAAAATTAGCAGAGGTCACTCATAGGTCATTTCAAAACCAAATTCAATCCGCCAGATACTCAACACAAACACCTGCTTGAAGACACCTCAGCTTGATTTCTTCCTACTACGTAAATCTAACTCCACTCTTAGACACTAAAACTCCTCCACTTCTCAAACACTGAGAAATGTTAATCTGGTGAAATTTGAACTCTGATTACTGTCAACCAAGGGAAAAAGAAATCCCTACTTTGAGGCAAATGGTCAACTCTTTTTGTTTTTGTGCCTCAATCCAAAGGCTAAGATGTAAAGACAGAATTTTGTGCCAAAATATAAAGACAAAATTAGGGAGGACCAACACATAATTTGCGAAGGAATAATAATTTTTATAAAACCAAAAATTCTCAAAATAATCTTATGTTTGCAAATTCTATAGAGACACAATCATATAAACACATGCTAGTCCCTTCACAGGGCCTGAGAAGATGCTCTGAGTTTCAACTTCATTCAGCTCAAGGTAAACCCTCCTCTAGCCCAGACACCTTCAATTTTGATGATTTAGTGTCCTGATCCAGCCTTTTGACTTTTGCTGTCTAGTTTGCTATTAAGCCACCGTCCTCTGAAAAAGGAACTTCGTCTCCTGAAGTCTTCCTGACCTCCTGTTCCCCCTCCTTCTAAGCCCAGAGTATGGGCTTAACCCAGTCTGCTATGCACAGCTTCACATATGTGTGTCTCCCTCCCAGTTTCATGATGTCTTTCCTAGAACTGCATTCATGTCAGCCCTGCAACTCCATGTAATCAAATCAATCCCTCTATACACTTCCCTAGCATCCAGTCCCAGCCCAGCATAGTCCTTATGTTGGAAAGGTTGATTTTCCTTTTTTTTTTAAAGCCACATTTAATTTAGTTGCATAACTGTATTATAGGTTGAACTCATATCTCAGAACTGTATTTTTATGTTAAATATCTCCATTATTCAACTATCCACATAAGACCCATTTTCCTGGTATATTACTCTTGTTGGGTCTCTTCAGCTTCTCTGCAATACTCTTAATTCACGAGATCTCAATAAGAATACACAGTTCCTACTTGGGAAGAGTGAAATACCTAGAGGAACATAAATTTCCCTCTTTGTTCATTAAAAATGAATCTGATTAGTTTAATATCCATACAATATGTGCAGCTCATCATTGCATCTAATTCATCTCCAAGTTTTTTTCTTCCCTGTTTACCTGGTTCATGTTTAGTTTTCTGACATGATGCTTTCCATATTTTTTTAAATCTTAAACTTGATGCTTGGAGTCTCACTTTGTTTCAGTCTAATTTTACAAAGTAACTTTAAAACATCATCCTGCCTTCAAGATGCTAACATTTCTAAACATAATCAAATTTACATTTATAATTTATTTGTAAATACTATTACAGTAAATAATGATGATTCACTTATTCCATAAACATAGACACTTCCCAAGGAACAGGTCTGACATATTCCCCTACTGTCCTGTCACATTTTCCATTATCCAGCTGATACAGGGGTCAAAATGTTTTCTATATGACACCCTTTTTTCCCCATCGCCAAACATCTTGAAAAGATAATCTATGCGTAATGTCATTAAATTTTCACTTCTCAGTCACATGTCTTATAATTTCAATTTGATTTTCAATCTTACCAATCTCCTAAAAGGACTTACTTAAAGGTCAGAATTCAACACCTAATTGGATAGTGGTCATTTTATGGATTTTGGCTCACTGGATTCTGTATCTTTTGTCTCTATTGATTGGCCTTCTGTTATATTTACTTTTAATTGTATCATGAGGTAACATTAGTTTACAACATTTTTGTTATATATTCACAATGAAATACTATTCAGTTATAAAAAAAAATAAAATCTTGCCATTTGCATTACATGGATGGAATTTGAAGGGAAATATGCTAAGTGAAACAGGTCAGAAGGAAAAAGATAAATACAGGATGATTTCATTCATATGTGGACTATAAAGAAACAAAACAAATTACAGATAAAACTAGACCAAAACAAACCACAGAAATCTGTAGAATTGAGGCGACCAGAGGGGAATATGGGGTGGGGCACAATTTAAGGAGGGGGTGGGGTTATAAATGGACAATAGTGGAAGATTATCAGTACTCTGGTGGTATGGTAACATACATCTAAAGAGACTTCTGAATTATGTAGAGTTAGAGCCCAGCTTCTAATCTACTTATCTGTCCTTGGGCACTTAGCTTGTTTCTATAACTTGGCTATTGTAAATAGTGCTGCAATGAACACAGAAATGCATATATCCCTTCCAGTTAGTGCTTCTGCATTCTTCAGGTAGACACCTAGGTACAGAATTTCTGGGTGGCATGGTAGATCAAATTTTAATATTTTGAGAAACCTCCATACTGTTTTCCACAGGGGCTGGATGAATGTATCATTTTAAAGGTATCTCCTTTTTTGATTTTCTTGACAAAATTCCATCTTATTTCTAGGCTGAGTTTTTCCTTCTGTCAAACATTGTTAGTAATAAAATTCTCCCATTAGTCTACTTGCTTTATTCTCTGATTTGTCTCCCTCATGGTCAACAAAAATGTATTTATCACATTGTCTACTATCCAGACTTATACTAATAAATACCTCTACTTGAATGTAATATAATCATCTCAAAATCTTTCTACAAAAACCTGCTCTTTCTGCTGTTTGTATTTGCAGTTGTTTTTGAAATAAAATTAACAATAGTACCTTTTCTACAGAATTAGTAAGGTAATGTTAGCGACTTTAACAGATAAACGCCAAAATCTCAGTGGCTTAACACACACATATAAAATTTATCTTTCAACTCAATGTCATGGAAAATGAAAGTTGTTATGTTCTGCTCTTTTCTAATCATTCATTCAGAGACTCAACGAAAAAGAAAATACACTATATTTAACACATCCTGGGCATCAGCCTCAACTGGCAAACAAAAATGAAAGAGAAAGGAAATCATTTTCCCAGAGTTGTTGTTCATATAGGCTAGACACACATAAACTTTGGTGTATGAAAGTTATTTGGGTCTATTATTCAAGTGGTACAGACCATTAAAAAATGAGACAAAATCTGACCACTGACTGAATATTAAGAAATACTTTATAGGGTTCATTAAGTATGATACAGTATTTTTTGGTTGTATATATGTTTTAAAGGCTTTTTATTATCTAGAGGTGTCTATTGAAATATCAACAATCGATACAATATCATGTCTGAAATTTGTGGCAAAATAATCTGTAGCAGGAAACTCTGGAGAACCTTTGCAGTTCTTGATACCAGATAAATAGAAGTTCACTACATCATTCACTCTACTGTTATCTATGTATGTGTTATAAATTTCTTAATAGAGAGAGTTAAGAAATACACATAGAAAATCAAGAGGAAAAAAACTCACTTTACCTACTAAGTTAATGAAATGAATATGAGGAATTTGGAGTCCCCTATATGTGCTTAAATCTCCACTCTAATTGACCTGTCCTTAGACTAGCTAATTGGGCTTAAACATAAGTTAGCAAAGCAGCAATCTCAAACAAGAAAAGCCAGACAACTCCAGGAATTAAAACTTGACATTGCCACAGATCTGTTTTATACTAACATGTCAACACTTTCTCTCTTTTGGTCATTTCCCTACTTATGTGCCCCTGGCTTTCCATCAACACCCCATTAAAACAAACACCTGCAATGGCATTTTCTCTGTTCATCTCAGGGTACCCATTAACTCTCTCTATCCCAGAACGTTCTCTAAAGATAATTAATATGAAAATCTTACACTATAATCCTATTATCATATTCTCATCACCTTAAAACTCTACATGGCATCAAAATATCTTAGTATGCACCTTATAGTGTGGAATTGTCAGCTCATCTCTTCTACAGAAATATTGACAGAACTTTGAGAAATGAGAGATGCAAAATCAAGACCAGTTTCACATTTTTCCAAAAGGCTGAGAAATAAGATCAAGTATATACTTCAAATGACAATATTATTCATGTAAGAACATCACAAATCTTGGTGCATCAGACCCCAAAGAGAGTTGGTCACTTCTTTAAAGAGCTTCTGCCTCTAAGTGTGCTGGGACCTGACGAGCTGATGTCACTTGATTGCAGCAATGGGGATGTGCTTTTTGTGCAGTTTACTGGGGCAGCTGCTCAAAGACCAATCCAGGTTATTCCACTCATTCTGGCTTCTCCTACCTTTTGCTTTCAGGACAAGAGTAGAAGAACAAAGGAGAGAGAGGCCTTTCTTATGTCTTTAATGTGAGCTAAGAAATTCAAAACAAGATTTTCACCTTCTTTACTCACTGCTTAATGTTATTTTTAAAGATTTTAAATATCTGTTCTCATTTTTTTGCTCTGACACTTGCTTTTTTGTCAAAGCTGTAGTGATTTTTTAGCCTGTGTACTTTTTCTTCCTAGGTACATGGATTTTATTTCATATTTCTCCACAGGAGGAATGATTCTGAAAAGAGCAAAGAGATGCAGGGTGTCCATCTCTCTCTCTTGTGCTTATAAGGCCTTTTCATCCCTTCTCATGCTGTATACTCGTAGGAAGAAAAAGCCCTTTGTCTTTATGGAGATTTCTATACTGTCCTCTCTAGAAAGGGAGAAAAACCACCCTTCCTTTGTATCAAACCAGGAGTTAGATTGTCTTGAGTATAGTTTTTATGGGATTACATGGCTGAGAGTCAGTAGCTTTTTCAGTCTTTCTTAAAAGAATTACATATCAATATTCATTTTAACCCAGTTGTTCCCAGACATTTCAATACTACTAGGGGTTCCAGTTAAAATATTTAGGAGCTGGTAAAAGGTGAGCAGTTAGTTAGAAGGTAGCGTGGTGACCCCAGCTGTGACAGGCATTAATCCTTTAGCTACTTTTGAGGAGATCTGGAGTCCGGAGGGAGGATTAAGTGACCAGAATGAGCAGGCAGCTATTTGGGGCAACAGCTATTTAATGAAAGTTATGGACTTACTTCCATATTTTCATGGTAATAGTTTTTTTTATGTCTAATGTATACAAGTCCTGGAATTTGCTGATAAGTGATTTTTTTAAATGTGGGATCAATATATTGTACTAATGTTTCTTTTGCCATACAAAGCTGTAAAAAAAAAAATACCTAAGTTGTATTTTCACTATCATGTTATAAAAGGAAAACTTAAGACCATGTAAGAATACAGGTCATACATTCAGCAAGGGAAGGGGAGAATAAGGGCTCAAAACGAGGGAGAAAAGAGCACAAGGGACTATGGTAACGGTTCACAGGTGAATTAGTGGTGGGTAACCTACGGGGAATACACAATCATGTAAAAGATAAAAATAATAATAAAATATATATTTATTTTAAAAATAATAAAATTTAGTTAAAAAAAGGATACAGGTCATAATCTTATAACTAACAGTTCCTTAATGAAATGCTTACCTTTATGAAAAATTCCCACTATTGGTTTTATGTTTTGTTATTTGTCTACTGACTCCATAAATGTAATCACTGACCTATCCCTCTCCACAGAGTAACTGTCACCTGAGACTTTTTTAAGTGGACAATTTAATGTGAAGAAGTGTCATCCTCTAGAGGATAGTATATAGACAGAAAATTTGAACAGGTCAATAACTAGAAGACAAATTAGTTTCATCACAAAGATATTAAGAATTACTTAAGAATTGTCAAATATGACCCAACTTCTGTTTATTTTGTACTCACAATCTAGTATCAAGTAAAGGATTTATACCACCTTTTTCTCAACAGAAATGTGTTTGTTTATCCATTTGGTTTTGTGGCTGATTCTCTGGAATGCATAATCAATGTTTTTCATGATACAACTACAAAACTACTAGCTCTTTCAGAAATGCCATTTCAGCACACATGTGAATTCTCAGTAGCACAAGATTAATAGTTTTACTCTGAAAGTATGTATAATATAAACTGATGCTCTTCAAAATTTAGCATACAGTTGGGGCTACACTTTCTGTTTAGATAGATGAATTATTTCAGTCTACATTGTAAACATTTCCAAAATCAAAACACTACAAGTTTTCACATTTAATTTAAAGGCAGTTTCTTTACATTCATTCGGACCCAGAATAAGATTTTTCCAATATTCTAAAGCCCTACTAGAGGATCATTTTGACATTAATTGATCTGAAAATATAAGTACATTTGTGTGGAAAGGCTTAGCATTCTCATTCTTACAGATAAATGAATACACATAATTAAAGAAAGTTAATTTCATGATACCCACAATTATACACATGATGGCTAATCTCATATTACATTAATAGAAGCATGTGATCTCTCTTTTTGTTATATTAAGGAAACTCAGACGCCTCACCTTTTCTTTAACTGAATCTGTTCTGAACTAGGAAAACTTTAAGCTATTTTCCCCCACTTGCTCAAGCTGATATTCTATTATTTGGAACAGCTAAAGTAAACTAAGCACTCACTGATGATTTTAATTTATAACTAGCAGCATATTCATGCATTAATAGGCCTGGCTGAGTGTCTATTCAAGTTACTGGTGATCTGGTGTGCCCAGTTCAGATTCCAGGATGTTGACTATATGGATTAGTAACGTCCTCACAACCCAGATATATAACCAAAGTTACATAAAAGCATCATTAATTAGAGACTCTATAAAAGCACTAAAAGTTTTATTGCTGTTGTTTTGGAAATGACTGAACCTACATGTGGAATAAAAGTTATGTAAGATCTGATAAGTAGTTAATTTGAGGGTAAGGTGTATACAACTAATTACAATCACTATTCAGTGGGATTCTCCTTTGGAGGAAGAGCCTTTTCTAAAATAGGTGGTGCTATAAAAATTCAAGATTCGGCAATGAATAGACAGCTATTAATGTCTATTTTCTCATCTGGCTTTAATCTCCTGCCTTCCTTTAATTAACAAGTAAAGAAATATGTATTTGAATGGTTTTTCTTCTTATCTCCACACAACTGCAGGAGGGAAAGAAGAAGCAACTTAGGCAATTTGCGTAGAACACAAATAATTGGTGAAAGGATAGTGAGAATCATAGTTACAAAGCTAAAAAGCTCAAAGGATGAAACACTGAAAGTTGAACTATAGGGAGAAGAAAATGTTTTGTTACCATTGCAGATGGTTTATTTATTCTAAGCATATGTTAGCTTACAAATGATGCTTTCCCTGGCTAAAAGAAATTCACAGGTGTTACAGTAAAAGATATACAAAGTATGACTATTAAAATAGAAATAGAACATTTCAAAACTATAGTTTTTGGAAAATGCAAATTTAGCATAAACCTATGCTTCCATGTTACTTTTTACAATTAAAAATTATATTAGTGTTTCTTGGTAGTCATGGCAAAAAAAAAAAAACCCATAAAAAAAGGAAAAGGTAGATGAAGGGGAGAAAGAACAGGAAGAAGCAGTTGCCAAGTTTTAGGGTTTTTTTTAAAGTAATATTGGTTATTATCATTATATAGGTTTCAGGTGTGCAGTTGTGAATCTATATCTGTGTATACTACCTGATGTTTGCCATCAAAATTCTAGTTTTCACTAAGATGAAATTTAAAAATCCAAATTTAAAAGTTTAGATTTTAACATGAACTTATACAAAGAAAACCAAGCAATTAAAATAAGCAAGATGATAGTTATGTACCAGGTCTAGATTACAGCAGGGGGCCAGTGGGGTTCTAAAAGTATGCCTTCAAGAAGTAGACTTGTGACATTAAAAGAATAATGATATGTCTATATATCGAGAATAAAACAGTGGGGTAGAAATGTAAGCAGAAGCTAATTGCAGTTTTCCAGATGAAAGGTAGTGCCATCTTGGGCTGAGATGCTGTTACTATCAGAGGCTGATCAGTTCATAGGGTCAGGGTGAAGCTAACAAGTCAGGCTGAAGGATTAGATAAGAAAGAAACACAAGGATCACTGCTGACACCTTGGTTTTTAGTCTGTTTATGTGCTGCCGAAGCAAGCACCTTGGTTTCTAGTCTGATACCGTTACTGATATGGGGATGGACTGGGAAGAAGCAGACGTGGGTGTCTGAGGATGGGGGAAATCCAGATATTTCTACGTATAAATTCTGAGATTCTAGAATTGCCAGCAGAAATAAGTTTGGGGGTCATTTGTGATCCTGGAGTTCAGGGGAGATGATACAAAGTTGTAATTAAGCTGGAAAACTGGGTAAGAGGTACACGGAGATAAAGAGACCCAAGACTAAATGCCACGGTAACTCAATATTGCCAGGATGGGAAGAAGGGAAGTCAGCAAAGGAGAACAAAAAAAGGAGGTTGGCAAGGGACAAAGAAAAATAAGAAATGTCTCCTGTCCTAGAAGCCAAGAGAGGGTGGAGAGGAGTGCTGAGGAAAAAAAGGGGAATGACTTTGTCAAATCAGATAGGAGGATGAAGATTGACCATTAGATTTGTCAAGATGAAGGTCATTTTAGACCAGTTTTAGTAAAGTGGGTGAGACTAAGAGTAATCAGAGTGGGCTGAAGTGAAGTAGAGATGGGGAAGGGAAGGTAGCAAATAAGACAATTATTTGAGGGAGTTTTGCCAGAAAAGAATCAGAAATTGAAGCAGCAGCTGAAGAGGGCCACAAGGTCTAAGGGTTTCTTTTTTTAAAAAATGGAGGGAGAATCAATACGATGTTTGTATCCTAAAAGGAGTAATCTAGTAGACAGAAAAGAATGAAAAATCATGCTGTAGGGGAGATTGGAGGAGTGTCCTTCACTAGGTGAGCGGAATAGAGTGATTAGCCTGAGATGAGTCCTGAAAAGTCCCAGCTCAACAGGCGGGAAAGCAACTGAGGGCAAAGGAAAAGAGGAGAGAGAATGAGGAAGCTATCTTCAGATTCCTTCCATTTAATTACAGAAATAAGAGGTGAGCTCATCAGCTAAGAGGAAGTGGAAAGGGGAAAGAATCAAAATTTAAGGAGAGAGAAGGTAAGAAATACTTAGTTGGAGAGTAGGAAGGTGAATTTCCTTTTATGAGGAAGGATTGCCAAGCACTGTTAAGAGCTCTATAAAGATCTGTACTTGGTTATGTATATAAAATAAGACCAGTGTAATGGTTGTGTGTTTTTTCTAGCCAGGTTCAGGCCCTCCACTGTAGATGTGGCATCAGTGGGTAGTTGGAGTTCACAGAATTGTAAATCTTACAAGAGAGTGCACAGAGGTGAGCAAAGGAGTTCAAGGTATATAAAATATAGTTATCATGATGAGTTATGAATCTAAAGTGGGTGAGAAGTGAGAATAATTAGTTGATATTGTATGAAAAGTTGATAGGATTAAAGAATTACAGCAAATGTATGAGACACACTCAGAATGGTGGTGCTATTACTGGTTATTTTTAGGTCTAGGATGTGGTCACAGGACTAAATGACTGTGGCATGAAAGAAAAGCTTCCCAATAGAACTGTTTATAGTCCAGAGGCTGAGTGGCAAAGTGCTATATGACTTGTCACACGAATGGTGAAATGCCCACCCAATGCTATGGAAGTAATAAACCAGATGCTAAAATCTTAGTTATTGGTCAGATGCTTAAATAAAATTGTGGCAGGGGAACCTTTTTCTTGGTGCATACACTTTCTAATGCAGGCTGTAACAAGTTTTCTTCAACACTAGTTTTAAAACTTTTTATCTAATGAAGTTCTTGTGACAGTAATATTTTGCAAAAGTTAAACTGAACCATATTTTTTTCTCCACTGACTGAGGTGAAGCCATAAAGTTTATTTATCCCAGGAAAGGAAAGGGTAGAAATTGTCTAAAACAGAGAGGCAACCGATCTGCTTTGTCTTAGAGGTGGCTTTCTGGACGTCTTTGGTGAAACAATGGTTTTGAAAGAAAAGTTTCTGTAAAGGGAAGGAAAATATCCAACAAATAAAATAATAGCAATTCCTTTCACCACCATTTCCACCCCTTCCCGCCCCGTGCCCACACCATTCCTAAAAATGTCAAAATAGAGATTTGGTCCACTGGGACACAGAAGTTTCCTGAAAAAGTTTTCATTAAAGAATAAATGACAGAGGAGAAAAGCTACCATTTTCTGAGCTAATGCCTTGGTAAAGAAGAAAGGAAAGAGTAAGGGAGAAATGGAGGGAGGCAGCTGAGTCATGACTTTCCTCTCCAGGCTTAACCAAGAGTGGAAATTATATTAAATAGAATCAATGAAACAGTAATGGTGAGAGCTTCTGGCCAACATCACTCTATATTTTTAAAAGATATAAAATATAGAGTTTGGATTGGAAGCACATATTTTAAATATAAGACAGTGTGCCCATAGGATAAGGAGTGGAAACAAAAAAATAACACAAAATGGAAAATAAGAGACAGACCTATAGAGAGTGCTCATTTAAACATACCACAAATGACAGAATACAATCAACTCACTTTCAAAGTACATGAAATATGCCACATAACCAAATTAGAAAATTTCAATTTTTTTCTCTGACCTACATGTAAGGGTTGTGAAGAAAACCAGATAGTTATATACAAAATAAAGAGGTTTATATTACTTGCATCTGCGAGTAGTGTAACTAAATGTTATGCCTATATTACACAATTGAGCCTACTGAAATGTTAAGTCTTAAACAATCTCCACATTGCCCAAATCCACAATGCAATAAATTGGTTAGGCTGGCCTGGTCTCAGGACTAATCAGCTACAAATAAGGCACTGAATCAACTTAGAGGCAAGTACCAAACCACTTCCATGCCACCAGAAGGAGGCTGGCTTTCCAGCCCTTGGCCAAATGACAGGTCAAGAACAGGTCTTGTATTTGGTAGGATTGCCATTTTGATAATTTACAGATTCAATGCTATTCCAATAAAAATCTCAATGACATTCTTCAAAGAAATAGATCGACTACTGATGAAATTCATATGGAACCACAAAAACCTCGCATAGCTAAAGCCCTCCTAACTAAAAAGAAAGAAAACGGAGGAATTTCACTCCCTGATTTCAAACTATATTACAAAGCC
>PVIJ01017054.1:0-30723 GCA_004024925.1 Scalopus aquaticus | reverse complement strand
CACCCCCCTGCCGCCTAACCAAGCTAGTAGCCTAACTTGCCGGCACCTCCTGGCCAGAGCCACAGAGCCACTCACTCCACCAAACGATTACCAGCCAAAAATCTGTAGACACTCCAGATAATATAACAGACTACAAAAACAACATTTTCCCATCCACATAAGCCCTTATGAGCGATTGAAAAAAAAATCTAAGCAGGTATCCGAGGCCCCGATGGACAAGGAAAAAAAAAAAAATGAAGCAGGTATCCGAGGCCCCGATGGGCAAGGGGAAAGAAATAATAATAAAAGCAGGTATCCAGGGTCCCGATGGACCAAAAGGTAAGCTACAAAAATAAAAATAATAGTAATAATAAAATAAAATAGCAGGTATCCGCTGCCCCGATGGGCCAGGGGTTGTTGTAAGATGTGGTTCATAGCAGGTATCCGAGGCCCCGATGGGCTAAGGGAAGAAAAAAAATTAAAAGCAGGTATCCGCGGCCCCGATGGGCAAATCTAAAAAAAAAAGAATGAAAAGCAGGTATCCACAGCCCCGTTGGGCAACAGAATAACAAACAAGTTATTCACAGACACCATAAGCAAGATATAGAAAAGTGGAGGGAAAATGAAACTATACCACAAATAGCAGGAGTCAACCAAAAACCATTCCAACGAAAAAATCTTCAAATATGGAGAACGCCTTAAAAGACCTTGAGCTCCTCAAAAACCAGGAGAAGGTGTCAAGAAAACAGAAGGAGAAAGTTTAGCATTTAGAAGGTATCTCATTATATTTTAATGGCTCTTTGAAAAGAAATACACCCTAAGGGGTGGTTGGAAGGTAGAAAATTTCCAGAAAGAACCATACAAGCAAAGAACACCACGGCTAAGAAGCCACAATACAGAGAAGAAGAAATATGGCGACCGCTGCTAGCTGCAGAGCTTAAAAACTAGGAGGGGAGGGAGTTAGGGCGGAGGGAGAAGAAGAGGCGTGGTCTAAAAAAGTGAAAGCCAGAAATTTCTATGGTTTAGCCAGTTCAAAATTTATCCATTAAGAAGAAATCTTATAGCAATATGAATTAGAGAAAACAATGGACTGGAAATAACTTTCATTTCCAATCCAGGAGCTCTAACTTGAATGGGCTTTCAAAGGGTTCCTATCCTCAGAATAGAGACCTTGTGTAAATAAAATTAGAAAAGTAATGCTAAAACAGTCTTCAAAAAGCATAACAAACGATAAGCCTTTAGTCTAGTTTGGTTTTGAAATAAGAGTAAAGGAATGGTAGGGGGCTTTGATGTGTTAATAAAGCACTATGGAGCTCATTCAGCCAGAATGGTTCACTTCCCCACCTAACTTTTGAATTAAAGAAGACCGGAAAAGGGAAAGTGGGCAAGATAAGAACCACCCTCTAGGACATCCCCGATGGTGCTACTGAAGAGGTAACACTTTGTTCCTCGATTAGAAAACCTTTGAGGGTTACCCGAGGCACAAGAGATCAGACCCTCATGTATTTTCTACTCCAGGACTTTATCCTTGTGTTACCACAGGCCTAGGACACCAGACGGCCTTCTAAATTCATTGGCGCACAAGATAGAAGAAGGTAAGGAAGTCCTTCACAGAAGGTCGGTTAACCCCGAAAGAATCCGGGAATGCTATTTGTGACCTATTTGTAACTTTTCAACTGTGATCCTTAATCTTTCATACGTCCAACTTCCCCCAAGAATGTGCTAACACCAACACTGAATCATAAGAGTACAATAGAGAAATCAAGTCACTGACAGTAACTGGTAGAAAAAAGGTCACAAAAACACCAAAACGGACCCTCCCCACAAAAACAAAACAAAAACCAAAAAAACTATTTCAGCAAAAAAAAACAATCTCATAGACTACCCATATCCTTTAGCAGAGACTAGGCAGAAGACAATGGAAACTAAGTAGCGCACAACAAGTCCCAGAAAGTCAAAGGATACATTGTCCCCTATTAACCCAATAATATCAGGTAAGCATGTCCTTCAGTCTCCAGATAAATAATAAATTTCTTCCATAATATATACCTTCCATCGTCTAAGTGTCAAGGTTCCTAGAATAGAGACCCTTGGACTCCTTGAGGTAATTCTGATATCACTTTAGTGAAATAACTCTGTTGACAGGACTCTCTTGCATGTTAAAACTCTCCAGAGAGAGTTTTGTGGAAATTACATAGAATTTTAAATCAATGAATAACCACAACGTATTTGAAAAAACAACAACAACCAGATCTGTAAAAGACAGTAACTACAACACTTTGATATCACCCAGTGATCAGACTAAGCATCAGGACCAGCCAACAAGACCTAAAATACAAGCAGACAACCAGCAGTAGCAGTACTATCATACGACCTGGACCAGCCTGAAACTCCTTCTCTAAACACCATGAACTAATAGTATCACAGGGAATCTAATATCACTATATAGTATTTAACTTTTTTCAGTTTATCGTGTCTTTGGCACAAGCTATCAATCACTAGGCCTGTCCAATAAACTCTGTCTAGCAGAATTTTCTACAGTTGTGGAAGTGCTTCCTATTGTTTAGACCTCGGGTTCCGGAAAATTTTCTTAAACAAGACTCAAAAAGTATCGACTTCAAAAGACTGATAAATCTGATGTTTTCACAATAAAACCCGTTGTTTCACAAAAAACAACATAAAAGAAGAAAATACGAGTTACAACAAACAGGTTGTCTCGGAGCTTACGAACAGGCCCGAGTTCGAGGATGGCCGTGCCAGAGGATCACTCGCATTGACTACCACAGAAATTTCTTTCAGAGGATCGAGTTAGATTTAGCCGCTAGATCGAGTTAGATTTAGCCGCTAGAGCGGTAAGGAAAGCTGATCTTGCTGACTCATTCTCGTCGGACGGAAGAAAACTAAGATGCGCTGCAGATACTTGAGACCGAAAACTCCGGCGGCAATCAAACACACATACACGCACAACTCCGGCCGCAAGAAATCGATATTATTTGGATACAAACAGGTTCCGGAAGGCAAGAAATGCGAAATTAGCCGTGTGTGCTAAGTTTGACAATAGGGCGCACAAATAGTTTCCGAGCTTAATGAAAAAATGGCACATGGAGACTAAGACGAATTTTCACATGAGTTGTTGGATAGACAGATACATAAGTACCTTTTTGCTATCCATTATTCGGTTTCTTCGTTGACAAATTACACCACACGTGGACCCATGAATTTTATGAAACATTTTTAATAAGATCACTTACAAAGATCCAGAAACATCTGCCTAGGGCCCTGCAAGCCCTGGAGCAGGCCTCCTCTCCTCAGTCCTCCATTTCACTTTCTTCCCTTCACAATCCGTCTTGCCTTCACCGATGCTTCACTTCATTTTATAAAGCTGTTAGGATGATAGGTGTAGAAAGAGATACCAGAAGAAAAAGTGACTTAGTCAATTCACCAGAGTTGGACTGAAATGGAGATGTTTCAGGCGTATTTTCTGTTCCTATACTCTAGCTATGTCCACATCCTCTGCTTTGGGCTCTCGAAGGCTCGGAATTATGTCGGCGTAATCAAGTCCTCTCTTTTTAAGGATTCTCATTACTCTGCTGGGCTTCTTACTTTGTTACCCTATACGTGCTCCGCATGCCCAGGCTAGTTCCAGTAAAAACGATGCATTGCCTGATCTAGCCACCAGAGGGCAATATGCAATTATCTGCGAAACGGTGAACCAGACTGGGAATGGCGGCAAGGGCTTGCACCGAGCCAGAAGAAAATGTCGTCTTCATACAAGTTTAGGATCAGAAAAAAAGACTGCTCGATTCCGTCTAAATTTTTCATTCGGGTAACACTGGTTTACAACATCATTTATGTTTTAGAAGTATGCGATCTCCCTTCTCAGATGCTGTGACCACAGCACACCCACCACTGAAGCACTCTTAGCTCTCTGCCGTGGTCCATTGTGCTCTCTCTGCTTTTTGTGTCTCTTTTCCTTCCGCCCTGATAGCCGCCGTTCTTGAGTCAGTTTTTTAGGGTTTGTTGTTAGTTTGGCTTTATCTGAACCTTTGCTTTTTCTCTCTATAGTGCACATACAAGTGACGTCATCCAATATTTTTCTCCTTCTGATTTATTTCACTCAGCATAATCTCCTCCAGCTCCATCCTTGTTGCCACAAATGGCAAGAGATTGTTTTTTCTTGATAGTCTAGTAGTAATCCATTGTGTATGTATACCACAACTTTCTGATGCACTTACCTGTATTTGGGCACTTGTTTCCAGAGTTTGAGCATTGCAAATAGTGCTGCTGTGAACATGAGTGCATGCTTCCCTTTTAATTACTGTTTTTATGTTCTTTGGGTAGATAGTAAGAGTGGAATTTGGGGGTTGTATGTCAGATTCATTTTTGATCTTTTCTTGAACAACCATACTGTTTTCCATCAGGGATGGGCCAGTCCTCATTCCCATCAACAGTGTAAGAGGATTTCTTTTTCGCCACACACTCACCAGAATTTATTGTCTGGACTTTTTAATATGGGCCATTCTCTCTCACAGGTGTGAGGTTTTATCTCATTATGGTTTTGATTTGCACTTACCTGATAAGTGATGATGAACATTTTTTCAAGTACTGATTGGCTATCTGTATGTCTTCTAGGGAGAAGTGCCTATTTAGTTCTTCTGACAATTTTTCTATCAAATCATTTGTTTTCTTTTTGTTGAGGTGTATCTGTTCTTTGTAGATCTTGGATATCAGCCCATTTTCAGATAGGAGAGGTTTTTAATCTTTACCAGCAGTGAGTATATACTTACTTGTGCATTTCTTCATATGTATTTTACATCGAAGTTAAAAACACTATAAAAGAATTTCAAAGTCTGTTAATGATATATATGAAATATATTATATTCCATTATATTATATACTATATATAAGTAACTATATATTTACTTTGAAATGCATCAAAACATAAGATGAATTAATGTATTGACAGTGGAATTATAGATATTATAATTCTATATTATAGAATTATAGATAAATAATTATATGATTAAAAGTAATATATATAGTAAAGTGCTAATGGTAGAACCTATGTAAGGGGTCTTCATTGTACTACCCTTACATCTTTACTGCATGACTGAAATCTTTCATAATTAAAATGAAATATTGGGGGGTGTGAATCACTGGAAAAACAATCTCCTGAAGCACCCATTAAGGTGGGGGAAAAACTCATAACTGATTTATTCAGGACTCTGGAATCTAATTTTTAAAATAACACAGAGCAAGCAGAGAGGTACTTAATGAATAAATGCTGCTAAAATGCCACAACCTAGCATTGTGCCATTTTTGCTTACCTGTCGACCCCTTCTCATTTCCCAGCTAGACAGCTGGTGTAGAGATGATAGCCTGTAGTCCCATTGTGGCATGCTGGTACCAAAGGAGACAATATGGACCTTGCTCTATCATAAAATAATAATACTACTCTTACAGAAAATTTACCAAAATACAGACATTGCTACAACCATACAGAAATAAAAAGACCTTCCTTTTTTCCCCCTATGAGGTTGTAATAAATAATTACTATGAACACAATAGTAAGTGATTACTATGACCAATTGAAGGCCAAAATTTTAGACAATCTAGATTAAACAGACAAATTCCAAGAAGCACACAAACTACCAAGTCTGGCTTAAAAAAA
Source organism: Scalopus aquaticus (assembly GCA_004024925.1). NCBI lineage: Eukaryota > Metazoa > Chordata > Mammalia > Eulipotyphla > Talpidae > Scalopus > Scalopus aquaticus. Next base: position 25,073 of record PVIJ01017054.1, on the reverse strand, counting down.
AAAATTGAAAACCTGAATAAACCTATACCAAGAGATTAAATCAGTAATTTAAACTGCCCCACCCCCACCCCCAAAAAAAGACATCCAGGAAGAACGGCCTCTTGGAACAATCTACCAAAAGCTTAAAGTATCAATACCAATCTTTCTCAACCACTTCCAAAAAATAAAAGAGAAGACACTTACCTGGAACTCCGCAGCTGAGCTATTTTATAAGACGGTCTATGCATTTTTCAGAAGTCTCAACTGCCTCTCCAGCCAAAAGCCCCCGCCCAAGGGAACTACTGCCTCTTAATGCAAAAGTTCTCCACAGGGGTCTTTTAAGACATCGCATTCTTACCCCTTTTGTTCAGTTTCATCTCATTTGCAGACCATCAAACTACAGCTTGTGGTCACAGAGTATTGAGAACTAGAGGCACAAATGGCTGCAGAATACTTGGACCTGGATGCTTGGGCAGCCCATTTTGGACAATCGGTGCCACCCGCAGCCCCTCAGAACAACACATATTAGCTAAAATTGGCTCTGGTCTGAAAGCCCCAAGTGTGCCATCTCATTCCCTTTCACACCCCATTCCCAGTGTCCAGAGACAATAGTAAGCTAGGTAGGGCCAGTGCTACGCCCCCAAACTCAGCTTGAAGCAGCTGCAGAAGCCACATTTCAGGCCCATTCCCAAAGATTTGTCATTGTCCTCCCAGAGAGGGGGAAATGTCAGGGTTTCATTTAATAAGGTTAAAAACTCTACCCCCAGGGTCTCCCTCGTGGCGCAGCGGTTAAGCGCTGCGCTGTGGAGCTGTCGGCAGCGGCAACGCGAGTTTGATGCCCAGCCAGGAAGAATCCCACATGGTGCGGCAGACCTCTCCTACCTCACCCACTGCTCCCCTCAGCAGTGTATTTCCATCCATCTGCCTGTTCTGCTCCCCACTCTGTCTCTGGTGAACCCTTTCGCCGCCCCATGCCTCTGGCCTGTACCCCAGCTTGTATGAATAAATAAATAAATCTTTAAAAAAAAAAACTCTACCCCCACTCCTTGCCTATCAGGCAAGGTTGGGAGGCTTGAGTAGATGAGGGAATTGATAAGGTTGCCATGGAAACTGGGCCATAAGACTGACCTACAAGCAGAAATACCAGCCCAGCTCCAGGAATGAAGAAGCAGGGCCAGAACACATTCTGTGTCAAAGGCCAGTGCTGAGACCAGAATTGGCACCCCAAGTAAGAAAGTTTGTGAAAATAGAGTGTAAAAGAAAGCCTCAAATTCTTCCCACACAGAACTTTCCCATCTTGCCCTCTGTTAATTGCAGGATATTTCAATAAATCGCGTTTTCTGTTCTCCACTTTGTCTCTGGCGAATTCTTTCAGCCTCCTGGACATTTGGCCTCACCCCTCCACAACACCTCCTCATTCATTCCATGGGAACAGCATTCCCCTGATACCAGAGCCAGAGACATCATAAGAAAGCAATAGACAAATATTCCTTACATGCAGAGATGCAAAAATTCTCAACAAAGTTCTAGCAAAGTGAATCTAGCAGCATATTAGAGGGATTATGCAACTTTGTTGGAATTTATCCCAGGGATGCAAGAATTTTCCAATATGGGCCTCCCTGTGGCACAAGGGGTTAAGTCTCAGCGCTACAAAGCTATCCACAGCCACTGCAGCAAGAGTTCGATCCCAGCCAGGGAGAATCTCACATGGTGCGGCAGACCTCTCCTGCCTCCTCTGCTGCTCCCCTCAGCAGTGTATTTCAATCTGCCTGATCTGCTCCCCACTCTGTCTCTGGTGAATCCTCTCACCACCCCACACCTCTGGCCCACACCCTAGCTCTTATATGCATAAATAAATAAATCTTTTTTTTAAGAGTTTTCCAATATATGAATGTCAATGTAATATACCACATTGACAGGATGCAGGGAACAACATGATCATCTTAACTGACTCAGAAAAAAGCATTTGATAAAATCATTACTTCATTATAATAAAAACAGTCAGGAAACTACAAATGGAGGGGCACTTCCTGAATATGATAAAGGGCATTTATTTATTTTTTTTAAATACAACTAATATGATAATCAAAGTTGAAATTTTGAAGGACTTCCCCTAAGGTCAAGAACAAGACAAGGATACCTACTTGCACCATTGCTATTTTACATTGTCCTGCAATTTCTAACTATAAAAATAGAGTACTAAATGCTCTTCAACTGAAATATTCTGTATTTAAACTTGAGATAAGGAAAATGCAGTATGAATAATTCATTTTCTTTACCTATGCCATCATTCCCTCCTGCCCCTCGTGCTGAGAGTAGCCCTACATAACTTTGGATTTGCTGAGACTTCAGCTTTCCTCACAACTTTGCCATCAGTCTGAAAAGAAGGATGCCCTTGCAAGAGGAGACCTGCATGTCTCTTCTATCCCTTGCCACTGGCAAGCAGGGTAGAGGGACTGGATAGAGAAGGTAAAAGCAGTGACACTTAAAGAGGGAAGCTGTGGTAGCAACAGCAGAAATCTCTGGGCTCCCTTGATCCCCTTTACTCTGTAGCAGTGCAGCCTGTATTCACCTCAGCTCATCAAGATTGTGACAAAGTGGACGGGATGGGGAGCTAAGTAGGGATAGCTTTGGCACTATCTTTGTCTGAGGTAAGGAGACAGAGGTCAGTAGAATCCTGGCATTACATCTACCCCCACAGTGAAAGTGAACAGCTGAGAGGTCTGGCTGATGGGGGAAGCCAGGCAGAGGGAAGGCAAAGGAATTTCCATAGGAAAGATGCTGCCAGTTGGGTTGAAAGGGAATGTGAGTTCCCAGAGCCTCAGGGGTAGACTACATATTTATTCAGAAAAAAAGAAAAGGAAGTTTTGGGGGAAGAAAGGGAGATGAGCTGAGTTTGCTCCAGGGGCAATTGCTCTGAGAGCAGCCCCTCCTCCAACCTAAACTGGCTCCCCCTGGGCCTCCCTGGTGGCGCAGCGGTTGAGCGGGGGCGCTGTGGAGCTGTCGGCAGCGCACAATGCAAGTTCGACACTGGGCCAGGGAGAATCCCACATGGCGCGGCAGACCTCTCCTGCCTTGCCCACTGCTCCCCTCAGCAGTGTATTTCTGATCTGCCTGTTCTGCTCCCCACTCTGTCTCTGGTGAACCCTCTCGCCGCCCCACGCCTCTGGCCTGTACCCCAGCTTGTATGCATAAATAAATAAATCTTAAAAAAATAAAATAAAATAAACTGGCTCCCCCTGACTGTGTGGAAAAGCTGCCCAAGGGCAAAGAGAACTACAGTCAGCTATGCTCCCCAACCCTAGGCATCCTCTCCCCACAGAGGAGAGATCTGTGGCCTCAGTCTTGTGCCTTCCTCTCCAATGCTTGACTAAGATCTTTTAAGGAAAATCATCATTCACTAAGACTTGCTTATCTTAGGAAGGGACAAAGATCTACCCCCGTTAAACAAGTCGATCCTCCAACCCCAAAACAGTCCCTCCCCCCACAAGGGCTCCTGGAGAGGGAAGAGAAGATAACAGTAGGGTAGCATAAGATGTCTTCTTTACCTCATGCAGTCGGACGGGCAGCTTCTTCACTCATCATTTCATCAGAGAATCAGACCAAAACTGCTGAGTCTAGCTCCTGAATATCTTTTAAACACCACCCCCCTCAATTTAAAAAAGAACAGGGCCTCTTGGTGGCACAAGAGGTTAAGTCTCAGCACTATGAAGCTATCCACAGCCACTGCAGCACGAGTTCAAAGCCCCTGGGCTAGGGAGCTTCCCTCATGGCACAGCAGACCTCTCCTGTCTCACCCACTGCTCCCCTCAGCATTGTACTTCAGTTGTTCTGCCTGTTCTCCTCCCCACTCTGTCTCTGGTGAATCCTCTCACCACCCCAGCACCACTGGGTTACAAACCAGCCCTCGTATGCATAAATAAATGAATCGTTAACAAAAAAAGAATAGTGCCCTGCTAAGAATTAAATGTTCCTTTTCATTGCTCTTCCACTCAGCATCCTAGAATTCCTCCAATTTCTTGTTCCTTTCTCTAGTCTTTCAAATTACAAAGCATCAAAAGAGGTCAGGCGGGCCTCCCTGGTGGAGCAGCGGTTGAGCGCTGCACTGTGGAGCTGTTGGCAGAACGCGATGCGAGTTTAACGCCCAGCCAGGGAGAATCCCACATGGTGCAGCAGACGTCTCCTGCCTTGCCCCACTGCTCCCCTCAGCAGTGTATTTCTGATCTGCCTGTCCTGCTCCCTACTGTGTCTCTGGTGAACCCTCTTGCCGCCCCCCACCTCTGGCCTGTACCCCAGCTTGTAGTATAAATAAATAAATCTTAAAAAAAAAAAAAAGAGGTCAGGCATTCAAAACCCAAGCCTTCAAAGGGAGGGGCAATTTCCCCTGAATTTCCATGGGCACTCTTTTCCCCAGCAAAACCATCTACTGGGCCTTCCTGGGTGGCACAACGGGTTAAATGCAGCACTGTGAATCCTCTCACCCCCCACACCTCTGGCCTACACCCCAGCTTGTATGCATAAATAAATAAATCTTTAAAAAAATTATAAGAAATGTTCACAAGGGGGCCTCCCCGGTGGCACAGCGGTTAAGCGCTGCGCTGTGGAGCTGTCGGCAGCAGCGATGCGAGTTCGACGCCCAGCCGGGGAGAAGCCCACATGGTGCGGCAGACCTCTCCTGCCTCGCCCGCTGCTCCCCTCAGCAGTGTATTTCTGATCTGCCTGTTCTGCTCCCCGCTCTGTCTCTGGTGAACCCTCTCGCCGCCCCACACCTCTGGCCTGTACCCCAGCTTGTATGTATAAATAAATAAATCTTTAAAAAAAAAAAAAGAAAAAAAAGAAAAGTTCACAAGGGATAAATTGATAGAGACAGAAAATAAATTAGTATTTGCCAGGGACTTGATTGAGGGAAGATGAGAGACTAAGTGATAATATCTATTAGGCTTCTTTTTGAGGTGATGAAATGTTCTGAAATTAGAGAGTGGTGAAGGTTATTAATTAATTAATTAATTAATTTTTGCTTTTTCTTTTTTAAAGATTTATTTATGCATACAAGCTGGGGTGTAGGTTCAGAGGTGTGGGGGGGTGGTGAGAGGATTCACCAGAGACAGAGTGGGGAGCAGAATAGGCAGATTGACTAAAATACACTGCTGAGGGGAGCAGTGGGCGAGACAGGAGAGGTCTGCTGCACCATGTGGGAAGCTTCCTGTCCGGATATCGAACTCATGCTGCAGTGGCTGAGGATAGCTTCATAGTGCTGAGATTTAACCCCTTGCACCACCAGGGAGGCCCAATATTTTTGCTTTTTCATCAGAACATTTACTAAATATCTAACTGCGCATGGCCTGCATGGCTAAAATCAGGGAAATGGCTGCCCCTTTGTCCTGCAGGGTACCTACTGCGTAGAGTCGTGCCAGTCCTAAGGCCTGCAACGGAGAGGATAAATACCCCAGAGCAAGATTCCGCTGTCCAGTTATGGAGGATGAAGAGGCGTCTGAGCCCACTGATGCGTCCGGGCAGTGAGCTTGCTGTCTGTTCTTCCTGGCGTTCGAGCTCTTTCTCTGTGAAGGCACATGGGGAAAGTCAAGCTTCTCCTCTGGCTGGGCTGAAGCATCTGAGTGCCAGAAAAGGAAGTCAGAGATAGACTGGGGAAGAGACACATTAGTAGCTTTTCACTGACTCGGTAGGGGGTTCTATAGTAGAGGCTGTAGGGGGTTCTATAGTAGAGGCCCCTTGCCCTTAAGCATTATTCTCTTTCCTTTCTTTTCTTTTAAATTTATTTAATTATTCGTACAAGAGCTGGGGTGCAGGCCAGAGGTGTGGGGGAGGAGAGGATTCACCAGAGTCAGAGTGAGGAGCCTAACAGGCAGATTGAAATACACTGCTGAGGGGAGCGGCAGGCAAGACAGGAGAGGTCTGCTGAGCCATGTGGGTCAGCTCCCTGGCCGGGATCCAACTCAGGCCGTGGGTGTGACAGTCCTGAGACTTAACCCCTAGGCCACCAGAGAGGCCCCCTTGCCCCTTTAATGAAAAGAATTACCCAACCTTCATGTTTCATTTTTCCCCACTAGTCTGTAAATTCCCTGCGGCTAAGAATCGTGGTAGAGTCATCCCCGTATTCTGTCCCTACTCCCAAAACTTATAGTCCCACCTTTTGTCTAGCACAGTGCCTGATGCAAAAATACTGTTTCGAACACCTTATTTCCTCCCTCCCCAACTTGAATCTAATCTCCTCTAATATTGGGTTTCATCGATACTTGTATGCTCCACCTCCCTATTCTTTACTTGTGAGCGCTTAAACAATGGTAAATTCTATGTGATATCTGCTTTGCCATTTGCCACATCAAATTGTACTTTTCTCCAGCTCATGTCCCCAGTGAATGTGTTCTAGTCAAACTCTGCATGCATCTATTATTTGGACTGTCATTTATAAGTTCATTATTTATCTGTCTTAGATTGTGAATGCAAAGGTCACAGGAAACTACGGTCATAGGCATCATTAACTGTGCGGTTATCTTCGTAAATTCTCCAACTGAAAGCTCTTTGTAAATAAGTACCCGCTGACCATATCCTGATGATGGTGAAATTACAACTCATCTTTTGCCTACTTGGATTTTCTATCCTTGCAGGAGATGGTTTTCTTATTTTGGGAACAAGTACTTATGAAAGAGGAAAACTGGGCTCTCATAGAGAATGAAACAGGTACTGTGTAACAAGGTGGTCCTCAGGAAAGGGGAGTGTTCCAGGTTCCCTCACTCACCCAAGGGAGGGTAGAGCTGAGCAGGGGAGATAAGAAGCTGGAGAAGAAGAGAGAGGAAAAAAAAAAAGAGGAAGCAGGATGGAGGCCAGAAGAAGCACAAGGAACAGAGAGACATGTGAAGAAGCTGCACGGGCCTGGACTGATTGAAACAGTTGTGGGTGAGAGACCCATGGGGAGGTGACAATGGCAACGTTGATCTTGATTTTGATTTTGCTCTTTTCCTCCCAGCCTTGTCTAGCTGTTTCTGACCCTTTTCTATGGGTCCCTGCCAAAAGGTGTTTTAAACTCGTGGCAGGCTTTTGGGCCTTGCTTTGGGCCAAACCCATTTGGGTGGACTTCTGTCCACAAGGTGATGGGTAACTTTGGGTGCTTAGTTTAGAAACTATATTCTTTGTCTTTTTTGTATTATATACTAATTATATTAAAGTTTCTTTTCACTAAAGGTCTTATGTTTTGTTTTGATGCTGCGGATAGCAGAATCTATTTAGAACAGGCAGGTTTGGGGGTTCTGGGGTGCCCCTTTCCTTGCCCTGTAACAACTGCACCTCAAGGAAGCCAAGAGGATAGACTTTGAAGAGCAAGTATTGTAGCCTGGTCATGAAACTTTGTTTCTGGTGTTACTTGGAAGCATTTTCTTTGAAATCAAGGCATCGAGACTGGGGAAACAAGAGTGGGTAGGGGCAGGAATGAGAAGTTTCTACCTTGGCTGTGAATTAACAAAGCTTTTCTGTCCCTAAATCTCTGGGTGTAGCTCCTTTTAATTTGAAACACCATTAAATAAAACCAGCGCTTCAGGGTTTTCCCCTGAAACTGACTAGCAGCAGCCACAAATCTATTGTTCTACGAATGCTTCCTGCTGATTATTTATCAGCATTTCTTTAAAACCAAACTTTCACTTCTTCCAAAGACTTAAATCACCAGATAAAACTGCAACTAGTTTCACTCACTTTCTCCTTTCTATCTACCGTTAAGGCATTGCATTAGGTGCAGTGATCAAAATAAATACATTTTGTAGTACAATCAAAGGCTATGCCATCTGATGGAAAAAATGAAGTCACAGATCCCTTGCAATACTCAGAACTGATCCTCCATTTATAGGTTATTTGCCTGACTCCCTCAAGTCTTAGGATGTGTTCTTAAGAGTTCAGCTGTTTCTTTTGCAATTGACTTCTGGTGTCTGCCTCACAAGTCTCCAAGATGTGCTCAAACACGTGTAAGCTCCAGGAGATGACAAGCACTAAGCTAAACTAAGCCTGCTTCGCCTCACTGACATGCGTCACTCGCAAGCAGTGTTTTGGGCCATACCTCTAGGCCCAAATGTTTGCACAATTTTCTACCATTAGGTGACAATACCAAAATAAAAAAGAAAAGGTAATGGTGCGAATGAATAGAATAAGAGGTAAACCATGCTAGGTTCTTGTGGAAAGCTGACGTTAGAACTTAAAAGAGAAACTTTTAAAAGGGGTCAATTTCATGGTGAAGGATCGAAATTAGATTTTTAGTGCTGCACATAATATAGTATATACAGATGTTGATTTATAATGCTGAATTCCTAAAACCCATATACTGTTTTAACTATGAGCACACTGAGAGTAAGAAATTAAGAAATTTTTCCTGCTGACTCAGGTCACCAGGCATAGATCACCTTGTTCTCAAACTTCTGTACCATAAAATAAAACCTAAATGAGAGCTTTTTCTCTCTGCCTGTGGATACCTACAATTAAGCAACAAAAAGTCTCCCCTTTCACTATGACCATGTCTAAGCCAGAGTGCCCGAAGGAGCCCCTATAGCCATGGATGTTCTTCATTGGAAGCATAAGCTTTGAAACCACCCATGGGAGTCTGAGAAGCCATTCTGAGCAATGACGAATGCTCACAGACTGTGGTGATGAGAGATCCAAACACCAAGAGGTCCAGAGGCTTGTCACTTATGCTCTGTAGAGGAGGTGGATGTAGCCATGACTGCAAAGCCACACGAGGTGGATGGAAGAGCTGTGGAACAGAGGGCTATGCCAAGAGAAGATTCCCAAAGATCCAGTACCTGCTTAACTGTGAAAAAGATATTTTTTTTAAGATTTATTTATGCATACAAGAGCTGTAGTGTAGGCCAGAGGTGTGGGGGGTGAGAGGATTCACTAGAGACAGAGTGGGGAGCAGAACAGGCAGATTGAGTGAAATCCACTGCTGAGGGGAGCAGCGAGTGAGGCAGGAGAGGTCTGCTGCGCCATGTGGGAAGCTCCCTGGCTGGGGATCAAACTCCTGCTGCAGTGGCTGCAGATAGCTTCACAGTGCTAAGGCTTAACCCCTTGTGCCACCAGGGAGGCTCAGCATACCATAATCTTGGGACAAGCTGCTGTTACGTCAGCCAGTAAGGAGGTGTAGGGGCCTAGGCCTCCCTCCTTCCGGGGGGGGGGGGGGTGTTGACCCAAGCCAGGTGAGTGAACTGAGAAGACACCCGCAGAACTTCGCAGCCTAGTTTGTGGAGGTCCTCTGCATGCTTGCAGAAAGTGATGATCTCTGTGGGACACACAAAGGTGAAATTGAGTGTGGAGGAAAAGAGCACTGCATGTTTTCCTTGTAGTCAGAAAACTTAGCCTCTTTGAAGTGCCATCCACGTCAGCGGTAGCCTGGAAGTCCCAGCCACCTTTCAGATGTGTGTGTTGTCGAGGCCTGGGCTGCACACTGTAGGGGCAAGGGAGGGATGCAGCGACCTGCATAAGCACTGACTTGTATTCTCAGCACCTTGTTCTGAAAACATTGGTGCTGGTTGTGAATGAAGGTGGTTTTAGTGGGAATGACAACTGGAGTGGTGGAGGAAATGTCAGTGGTTGAGGTGGCTTTGGTGGCAGCCATGGTGATGGGGGTGGTGGAGGAACAAGGAGGATATGTGGGGATGGCTATAATGGATTTGATTTGGTAATAATGGAAGCAATTTTGGAGGTGGTGGAAGCTCCAGTGACTTTAGCAATTACAACAATCAATCTTTAAATTTTGAACCTCGAAAGGAGGAAACTTTGGAGGCAGAAGTTTTGGCCCCTGTGGTGGGGGAGGCCAGTACTTTAACAAACCAGGAAACCAACGTGGCTATGGTGGTTCCCCAGCAGCAGCAGTGGCAGAAAGTTTTAATTAACTGTGAGGAAAGAAGGCTTAGCAGGAGAGGAGAGCCAGAGAAGTGACAGGGGAGCTACAGGTTGCAAAAGCTTTGTGAACTCAGCCAAGCACAGAGGTGGCAGGGCCGAGCTGCTACAAAGAAAACACATTTTAGACAATACTCGTCTGTATGGGCAAAAAACCCCCGAGGACTGTATTTGTGACTGATTGTATAACTGGTTATTTTAGTTTCTGTTGTATGGAAAGTATAAAGCTTTCCAACAAAGATTTTTAATATAGATTTTTTTTTGACCCATGCAGTTGATTGCTAAATGTAGTATTCTGAGCATGAAACTGGATACATGGGTCTAAAAAAAAAATCTAGATGAAATAAGAATAGAGTATATGACAAACTTTCACTTTCTCTTGGAGGTATGTTTTTTACAGACCTTCCTGGCTGAAGTTAAGGACCAGAAAATGCAAGCACCAAGAACAAAGAAATTCCTGAAAAACCCCTTGCACACTGGGCAATACTATGTAACTTTACTAACTGCTCTTTGTGAAATATCGATAGTTTCTTTGCAACTATTACAGAGCAGCCCGATATAAAATGGGGTGCCCTGCTGTGGGTCCTCACCCATGTGCTTAAAAGGGACTTATAATAAGACTCAACTGCAGGAACATACAATAAAATAAATAAAAATATTTTTATTTACAAAAAGAAGAGAAAAAGAAAGAGAATAAATCGGTGAATGTGTCCTACCAGTTCCGCTGAGCTGGAATCCCAACGGCACACTGAAAGCAGGCGAGCAGCCTAAAGGGACCCTGAAGTTCAAACGTCTGCTTATAGGCTAAGCCTGGCTGCTTAACTCTACCCTCAGTTACCAGCACTCCTCCCCTCGGTTATGATGACATTATGGGATTAGTAGTCCTTGGTATCTTGGAACTCTTTGGTCTGGGGTGGGGGCGGGGTCCGTAAAAACCTACCTGTGGTGTTTGTTCAGGCCGTCCTTTCTCCCCCAACAGAAGCACTGGTTTAGGTGTCTTCTTGTCACGAGGAAATAGATACTTGTCCTGTGTGTTCTCCACCTTGGTAGGGTTTTTATTTAACCCAGATACTCACCAAAAGAAGGAACCCATTGAATTCAGTTATGCAATGTTACATCAAAAAAAATTTATTTTTTAAGATTTCTTTATTTATGCATACAAGAGCTGGGGTGTAGGTCAGAGGTGTGGGGGAGGGGTGAGAGGATTCCCCAGAGACAGAGTAGGGAGCAGAACAGGGAGATTGACTGAAGTACACTGCTGAGGGGAGCAGCGAGCCAGACAGGAGAGGTCTGCTGCGCCATATGGGCTAGCTCCCTGGCTGGGGATCTACTGAACTCCTGCTGCAGTGGCTGCTGAAAGCTTCATAGTGCTGAGACTTAACCCCTTGTGCCACAAGGGGGGCCCTCAATAACAATTTTAAAAGATCATATTTTCCTTATCTGTGCAGCACAAATCTTCCCCCACTAGCCTTCTACACCATTCACATACAATGCTTCACAACAACTTTTAGCCTTTTAAATTATTTATTTATTTATTATTTTTTTAGGATTTGGGGAGTGGCATCAAACTAATGTCCTTTCCCTCATGGAAAGGGACCAAAGAAAAGCTAAGCACTTTGATAAAAATAGAGGTTTTTGGGCCTCCCTTGTGGCATAGGGATTCAAGTCTCAGTGCTATCAAGGTAAAGCCAGCCACTGCGGCATGAGTTCAATCCCAGACCACAGCGCTAACCCACATGGTGCAGCAGACCTCTCCTGTCTCCCGCACTGCTCCCCTCCGCAGTGTATTTCAATCATTCTGCCTGTTCTGCTCCCCACTCTGTCTCTGGTGAATCCTCCCACTCCCCCCAACTCTGGCCTATACCCCAGTTCTTACATGCATAAATAAAAAAATAAAATCTTAAAAAGAAAAAAAATAAAGGTTTTTTAGATGGGTCAAGATTTCAGATGAGGGCCTCCCTGGTGGCGCAGCGGTTGAGCGCTGCGCTGTGGAGCTGTCGGCAGCAGCGATGCGAGTTCGACGCCCAGCCAGGGAGAATCCCACATGGCGCTGCAGACCTCTCCTGCCTCGCCTGCTGCTCCCCTCAGCAGTGTATTTCTGATCTGCCTCTTCTGCTCTCCACTCTGTCTCTGGTGAACCCTCTCGCCACCCTACGCCTCTGGCCTGTACCCCAGCTTGTTTGTATAAATAAATAAATCTTAAAAAAAAAAAAGATTTCAGATGAGTATAAGAAGAGAAATATTTTTTTAAGCTGGAGAATCGCATCCCACAGCCCTTTGTGAAGAAGCTTTGTGTTAGAGAATTAAACAAGTGTTGGGGGGGAAAAAGGACGTCTGCAACAAACTCCACAGGAAGGTCTATGGACCCCCACCTCAAGCCAGAGAGATCCAAGACCCCTAGGGCTACGAATCCCAGAATTCCATCATCATCCAGAAGAGAGGATTACCAGAAACTGAGGGGTGGAATTAAGCAGACATGTTGGCTATATAACGAGGGCTTTTGACCTTGGGGGTCTCTTGCTTCTCCCCCTTCTCCCCGGGCTACAGCGTGCCATTGGGGTTTCCAGCTCTTCGGATCTGGTAGGATCTGGTAGGACGTATTTGGAGATTTATCTTTCTCCCTCACTTTCTCTTTTGTCCCCGAGTTATTCATTTTTTATTTCCCTTCCTTTCGTAAATAAACCCTTTTATTAACCTTTTTGTGAGTGCCTGCAATTGTTCTTATTATAAGTCCTTTTTAAGCGCACAGGTGAGAACCCACAGTCAGGCACCCCATTGTATATCAGGGTTGCCCTGTAACACAAGGAAGTAGCTTGTTTTGAATTCAGTTCTGTCACTGACTTACTGGATGAATTTCGGCCCACACCCTTCCCATCTCTGCTTTCAGTTTTCCCATCTTTCCAATTATCAAGAGTTAGTTGAGGCAGACCATGATTTATTGGAGCAGGGGGCTCAGTGGAGTGAAAAACATTTGATTCTGGTGCACTCTAAAACTTTAGCAGATGTTGCAGCTTTTGGGAAATTGGTCATCTCTCTGGGCCTTAGTTTCCTCATCTATGAAGCAGGAAAAATCACTCCTTAGTTTACCTTATAAAATGATAATTTAGCAAAATAACAGAAAAATTTGTCTACTATAAAATGATGAACATTTGTGAAGTAAATGAAAGCTGAGAATAACGAGAGCTATTTAGAAATGTGGCAAGGAGTCGGAGCAAAGGTAAAACAAAGCTGTGGTGAAAAAAGAAAAAGATGAAGGGAAAGAAAAGAAAGAAGAGCTGGGGAATTTCTATGAATATAAACCCTGCCCGAGGAAGAGCAGCTGGTCAGGAAAGGTGGGGGAGGGCGGCCATGTCACGCTGCCGGCGGAGCCATTTGGGTAGCGCACGGCGGTTGGGCGCGGGGCCTATTTGCCTGTTACGCCTCCCCTCCCCCCGAACCTCCCTCCCCCCGGCTTTCATCACTCTGTACCCCCGGGCTCTTCTAAGGCCTAAGATGGCGGCGCCTGTACTAGGGCAAATTCTGCGGGCGTAGCAGGTGTGGAAAGGCGTGCAAGGGACGAAACTGCTAAGGAAATTCAAGAAAACTCGCCATTTTTGTGTGTTGTGGTGAGTGCTGAGCCGCACCTCGGCTAGGGACGTGGCGGTGCTGAGGCTACACACTTCGGGTCGCGTGGCCTGCCTGGGTGGGGGGAGGAGCCGGCCTGGTTTCGTTTTTCTGCCTCGCCTCTCTTCAAAATACCGGAGAATCATTTCTCCTTAATCACCTTTCCACCACCTATATAAGGCCGGGTGGTTCCCTAGGAGGGATTCTGGGTCGTTCTGTCGTTTTTCCTTGGTTAAATTATTTTTTGTTGACACCACGCCGCACCAAAATGGGATTCCCCCTCCCCCTGGGTGCTTTCAGGAACAGCCTAACCTCTTGGGCCTACCCGTTCTTATTTCTTTGGTGCTGCCTTGCGCGTGCAAACTAAGTAGTTCTGATAAACTAACCAATTTGTGGCATATTCATTATGGGCTAGGTTCAAATTTTTTTTTCTATGCCCTTTATGTATACCCAAATGAGGACTTACAGGCATATGCTACTTAATAAATGTTCTGGAAGCACCTCAGGGTGTGTGTATGTGTGTATTCAGGTAATCTTTGGGGAGGAATTGCTATATTATTTTAAGTGGATCGTTAGCTTGACTGCTCCATGAATAAGAAAAATATTCAAAACCTCCTGGTGAAAATTATGTTCAGCATAACATGTTTACTATATGGGGAAGACAGTAAAAATTAACATCTGATTTGCTGTTAAATGCTCATGTGGTCAAAAGAAATTTGTTAGGAGGTCTCACTCATATATTGCTGGAAAGAGAATGAATTCCTGCAACCGTTTGAAAAACTAATCTGGCAGTATTTAGGGAAATTAAAAATAAATACAGGTATCACTTCACGCAATACTGGAACCTAGTAGCCTGACTTTTAAGAATCCATCCTGCAGAAACAGAAGTACCAACATATAAGGATGCATGAACAACAATGTTGTGCAGCTCTGTTTTTGTGACAACTGGAAACAACCTGTATTTCTATCAATAGGAGAATATCTGAATAAATTATGGGATATTCATAATATAAAATATTTTGTAGTGGTGGAAACAGATTTGCCTCTTTACTCTTGATCTAGAGAATGCTATGAGAGAAAAATAAGTTGCTGAATACTCTAGTATGATCCTGTTTTTAGTGGTGATGGTTGTGGGAGAGGGGTGATTTCGGAATTTTAGAATAACTTTGCCTTTTTTGGAGGCTTTTTATATGTTACGAAATATTATGACACACACGCATACATATATACAAACACACATATAACGAATAATGCAAAAAAACTTTTCACCAGCCAAGACTTTTAAAAAAAAATTAACAGAAAAATATTCCATTACTATTATAATTGAACTTCTCTGTGTCCCTATCTCTGATTGTAGCTCTCCCCTCATCCCCATCCCCAGAGGTAACTATTATTTTTAGCAATGATTATTTTTTGCTTGCATTTCTAAACTTTTTGACATGAATTTCTAACATGGATTTTTTTCTTTGTTTACAAATTTAAAGAGAAATTTTTTTTAAAAGTGAATAAAAAATAGGGATTTTTGGGTGCCCATGTATTCTCTGGAATTGGTGACGGGACAATTGAAATTTTTAAATCGAGGGCAGAATCTAATTAAAAAACAAAACAAAATAAGTGTTGGCAAAGGACCTGGAGAAATTGGAACCCTCATACATTATCGCCAGATTATAAAATGATGCAGCCATTTATCTGTGAGAAATTGGTGATTTTGCCATAAGTTAAACAGAATTTCCTTGAAAACACTTGTTATTTACTGTTTTTGGTTTTTTAAAAGATTTCAACCATCTTAGTGTGTTTGAAATGGTCTTTTGGTTTTGACTTGCCTTTCCCTAATGACTTATGATTTGGGGTATATTTTCATGTGCTTGGCAGCCATTTGTATATTTTCTTTGTAGAAATGTCTCTTGAAGTCCTTTGCCCACTTTTTAATTTGGGTGTTTTGTTGTTGAGTTGTCAGAATTTTTTTTATATATTCTGGATAGTTGACTGTTACCATATATGTGATATCTTTTACATGTACATAGCCACCATTTGTTGAAGGGAGTATTCCCCATTGAATGATCTTGGCACCCTTATCTAAATCACTTGGCCTTAAGTGTATGGGTTTATTTCTGGTCTTTCAATCTATTACAGTTGTCTCTATATTTTAGTACCACACCGTTTTGATTACTGTAGACTGTAGTAAGTTTTAAAATTGGATAGTGTCAGTCCTCCAACTTTGTTGTTTTTTTTTCCCCAAGATTATTTTGGCTATTGAGGGCTCCTTGCCATTCATATGAATTTTTCCATTTCTTTTGCAATTATAGAGAAAAATATAAGAGGGATTATAAACCAAAAATACGATAATACTGGTTTTTATAGTTACCTGTGTGGTTACCTTTAACCCATTTTCTCATATGCTTTTTGGGGGCAAATAACCTCTATATAGTGGAACAAAACATGATGGCAAAAGAAAAAAAAGGAGAGAAGATTTTCAAATAGAGGATTAAATGTGAGATTTCTTCATATACTTTTGAGTTACTGTGTATTGTCCTTCCATCTTAGCCTGAAAGAGCTCTTTGGCAATTCTTGTAGTGTAGGCTTATTAGAGATGAACTCCCTCAGCTTTTAAAAATATCTATGTATCTTAACTTCTCCTTTCACATATTTATTGAAATGTAATTCACATACTATACAATTCACCCATTTAAAACGTACAGTTCATTACTTTTTAGTATATGTGCAGCTATTACCATAGTCAATTTTATAACATTTTCATCACCTGAAGAAGTCCATATGCTTTAGCCATAGCCCCAAAACCCTTCACCCCACTTGCCCAGCCCTAGGCAACCACTCATTTATTTTTTGTCTCTATAGATTTATAAGTTTTGAACATTTCATATGAATGGGATCATATATCATCATTTGTGATTGGCTTATTTCAGTTAGCTTAATACTTAGAGCCTCCTTGGTGGCCTAAGGGTTAAGTCTCAGCCCTATCACTGTGATGGCCTGAATTCAATCCCCAGCCAAGGAGCTAATCCACATATGGCTCAGCAGACCTCTCCTGTCTCACCCACTGCTCCCCTTAGCAGTGTATTTCAGTAAATCTGCTTGTTTGCACCCCACTCTGTCTTTGATGAATCCTCTCACCCCCTGCACCTCTGGCCTACACCCCAATTCTTCTACACAATAAATAAATAGGTCTTTTAAAAAAAATACTTAGAGGTTCATCCCTGTTTTAGCATATATTAATACTTCATTCCATTTATGTCTGAATATATGGAATAACATTCCATAGTATGAATATAACACATTTTGTTTATTTATCCGTTGATGGACATTTGTATTGTTTTCCACCATTAAACTATTAAGAATGGTTTTGAAAAATGTTCATGTACAAGTTTCTGTGTAGACATGTTTTCATTTCTCTAGGTGTATATTCAACGATGTTATTGCTGGGCCACACAGTAGCTCTGTTTTAATTGTTTGAGAAACTCCTAGACTCTTCCAAAGTGGGTGCACCATTTTACACTCATATCAGCAGTGAATGAGGGCTCTAATTCATCCACACTTGTCATTATCTGACTTTATCCAATTCTCGCCATCCTAGTAGGTGTAAAGGGTATCTCATTTTGGTATCTTTTTGCACAGGTTACTCTCCTGATGTTGTTCCTTAAAAAGGTGCATTTTTTTTTTTTTAAATTGATGTAACCTTGGTTTGCAACACTGATTCAGAGGGATGGCATCATAACTCAACAGATGCATGTTACTACTACACAGAAAGGTGCAATTTGAATATACCCACAGATCACCCCAGGATGATACTGGCTTTGTTAGTCCTTTCTGCTCACACCTAGCTGCCAAACTCCATGTTACTGTGAACTGTTTACTGTTTTCCATAATGCTGTGGGGCATAAACAACTCTTAAAACTGAATCCCATCAAGTTATGGGTCCTTTCAAGGAATTATTTCTGAGGTCAGTGTTTGATATTTGTTCTGACCCCTGAAGGAGTCTTCCCAGTTTCCTTAGTCCCTAGTTGTCTTCTTGTCTTCTGCAAATTAGCAGACCTGCAGTTTAGTATTTTGAATCTTTTCCCATTTCCCTTTTACTACAACCTCACTTTTTACAAGACTTCTCTAGGCTTGACTTTCTCCATGATTTTGCAAATGAAGTGATTTCCTTTGGGAAGAGATTAGGAGCTCTCTTTGTTAATGTCTGCTTCTTCCCTCAAGTGAAAATTCAGCCTGGTCTCTGGAGGTGAGGGTAGGGACAATGGCAAGTTTCTCTCTGACACCTGTCCTCTATTATCTGAGTGCTTGGTGCAGGGGAAGGTGCAGCCAAAGGTCCTCTCTGTTAGTCTCTCTCCACAACATGGACAAGGATGATCAGGGCCCAGTTAAAGTCTATGGTTACCAGTGGGTGTTAAGCCAGTGGTGGCTATTTGGCAGACAGGAACCCCTACCTCTCTACCATACTTCCCCAGGATTCAGCTCTAGCAGCAGACAAGTGGGGCCACAGAATGAGAAACTGAGATGCCCTGTTCCTCCTCATGGCACAGAAGCCAAAAAACATGCCATCAGTTTTTGAGAAAAGAACCAGTTTAATTTGAGGTCCTCTGGCAGGAGACTGGAGGCAAGGCTCTCAAATCAGGATGGAGCTTTGGGCAGTGCTTATGGGGTTGAAGAACAATTATAAAAAATGTAAGTCGATAGAGTCTGTTGGTTGCTTTCTGCTAAATCGTGGTGTAACTAGAATTAGGATCTAAAGTACGCCTCACTTCTGAATGTTGTCCATCTATCCGTCAGTCAGGGATCTTAGTCCCATGTTCCATGGCTATTTTTGGTCTGAGCAATGAGCTGTCACCTCAACAGTGGTCACTCTTCTGGGCCTGCATTCTGAAACACAGCTTGTCAATTTATGGAAAAAATCAAGTTTTTTGGGGGGGGTCCTTGTTTAAAATGGGCAGGAGTATTTTTTTAATTTTTTTTTAATTTATATCCTTTACAATATTGTGTATTCCTTGTAGGTTTCCCACCACCAAATCACCCATTAACCATCACCATAGTCCCTGTGCTCATTCCCTCCCCCTCCCCTGTAGAATGTCTCTAATTTATGGATGCCTGCTAGTTTTTGTTTTTGTTTTTTGTTTGTGTGCTATTTTCTTCTGATTTCCCGTTTGGATCTCTTATATTTCTTCTATAAGTGATACCATTCGATATTTTTCTTTTTCCTTCTGGCTTATTTCGCTGAGCATGATCCCTTCTAGCTCCATCCGTGTTGCTGCAAATTGCATGTACTTATCTTTTTTGTTTGCTAAATAGTATTGCATTGTGTATATGTACCAGTCATCAATTTTGGGGCATTTGGGTTGTTTCCATATCTTAGCTATTGTAAATAATGCTGCAGTAAGCATAGCTGTGCATGCGTCCTTTTGCATTAATGTTTTTGTGTCCTTTTGGTATAGTCCTAGGAGTGGAATTGCTGGGTCATATGGAAGCTCCATTTTTAGTTGTTTGAGGAACCACCATGCAGCTTTCTATAGAGATTGGACCAGTTTGCATTCTCACCAGCAGTGTAGGAGAGTTCCTTTTTCTCCACATCCTCACCAACATTTGTTGTTCCCTGTTTTTTTAATATGTGCCACTCTTGCTGGTGTAAGGTGGTATCTCATTGTGGTTTTTATTTACATTTCCCTGTTTATGAGGGATTGTGCACATTTTTTCATATGTGTGTTTGCCATTTGCATTTCTTCTTTGGAGAAGTGTCTTTTAAGATCTTCGGGCAGGAGTATTTTTGTCCCATTGTCGTAAACCTGCCCTCCTATTCTTGCAAGATAAGCAGAAATAGAAATCGACCAGCATGACCGACATGGTTTCATTGGGAAGGAAACCTTATGAATGGGACTGCGGGGGAGAAAGAACCTTGTGTTCCTGGCTGTAAGTCTTGAGTGGAGTGTCCCCCATTTGAATTGCTATTTGGTTATAACCTTTCTTTTATCCTTTAAGAGTTTGAAAAAGCCATATTATTACATGTGGGCGCATGAAATTAGTAGTTCTTGCATACTTTCTCAGTAGGTAAGAAGTTAACATTTCTGAACAATTTAAGAAAATTAAAAAGCTAAGCAGTCAAAAAAAGTTTACATTTATATTGTTATATCTACAGTGTAATGTTTTTGTTAAGTTATACCTGTAGTATATAGGTCCTAAAATAATTTTGGAGTTAAGTAATAAAAGTAGAAGGAGTAGAGCCTTCCTTGTGGTGCAGGGGTTAAAGTCTCAGTGCTATCAAGCTGTTGCCATCCATTGGTGCAGGAGTTCGATCCCCAGCCAGGGAGCTAACCCACATGGTGCAGCAGACCTCTTCTGTCTCACGCGCTGCTCCCCTCAGCAGTGGATTTCAGTAGATCCGCCTGTTCTGCTCCCCACTCTGTCTGGTGAATCCTCTCACCCTGCCCTCCCTTCCCCCCAGCACCTCTGGCCTAGGCCCAGTTCTTGTAGGGATAAATTAAAAACAAGTAGAAGGGGTAACAGATGTAGGTTATGAAGACATTGTGTCATGTAAAAGATGTGCTTCGTGTTATAATTAATTTGTGGAGGGAATATAAGGTGGTTACTCTGTTAACTCCTCTTAGAAAAATAGTGGTTAGACAATGAAAGTGATGATATTACAAGGAATAAGTCTCCAGTTGTATTGACTGTTGGAGGTAAGGCTAGACTATTAGATTAGTGAGACTCATCATGCTGTCGTTAGTTGAGCAGTGTGTGTAATCCTCAGGCTAGGTTATATTTTGTGAATTTGTTTGTAGTTTGAATTTGCCAGGCAAACTAATAATGATAATGATGAAAGATAATGGGCAATTACTCTATATAACTTTATGGTGTTTGGATAAAAATAGCTACAGTTGGGGGCCTCCCTGGTGTCTCAGGGGATTAAGTCAGCACTATGAAACTATCACCAGCCACTGCAGCACAAGTTTGATCCCAGCCAGGGAGCTGACCCACATGGTGCAGTAGACCTCTCCTTGCCTCGCCCACTGCTCCCCTCAGCAGTGTATTTCAGTCAGTCTGCCAGTTCTGCTCCCCATTCTGTCTCTGGTGAATCCTCTCACCCCCACGCCCAACACCTCTGGCCTACACCCCAGCTCTTGTATGCATAAATAATCTTTAAAAAAATAGCTACAATTACTAGTGCTGTGTGACTGACAGAGGACTAAGCAGTCAGTGATTTTAAGTCTGGTGTAAACAAATGGAGCTTGTTAATAATTCTTCTCCATAAGAATGATATGAGGAAAAGATATACTGTGTAATGATAAGGGATTTGGTATTGTTGAAATTTGCGACATACCAGAGCCACCTAATTTCAGGAATAAGACTGCAGGAATTATGGATCCAAGAATGGAGTTTTCTGCATGTGATTTAGGTAGTAAAAAGGGTTGGCGATAGTTATCTTTATTATGAATGCTGTTATGCAGGCCAGTTTTAGGAAAATATTAGATCAAATGAGTGTTTGAGTTTGACATTGAGCTATTAGTTTAATGAATCTATAATTTTTTAAAAGATTTATTTATTTATGCATACAAAGTTGGGGTATAGGCCAGAGGGGTGTGTGGGGGTGTGTGTGTGAGAGGATTCACCAGAGACAGAGTGGGGAGTAGAACAGGTGTATTGACTGAAACACACTGCTGAGGGGAGCAGCAGGTGAAACAGGAGAGGTCTGCTGCACCATTTGGGAAGCTCCCTGGCCTGGGATTGAACTAGTGCTGCAGTGGCTGCAGATAGCTTGAGTGCTGAGATTTAACCCCTTGTGCCACCAGGGAGGCCTGAATTTATAAAATTTTTTTCAATGATTTATTTATTTACGCATACAAGAGCTTGGATGTAGGCCAGAGGTGGGGGTGGGTGAGAGGATTCACTAGAAAGAAAGTGGGGAGCAGAACAGGCAGATCTACTGAAATACACTGCTGAGGGGAGCAGGGGGTGAGACAGGAGAGGTCTGTTGTGCCATGTGGGTCAGCTTCCTGGCTGGGGCTCTAACTCATACCACAGTAGCTGGTGATAGCTTGATAGTGCTGACTGAGACTTAACCCCTTGCACTACTAGGGAGGCCCCTTTATAAAATTTTGAATAAAGATTTGTGCTACAAGAAGTATAAGTAATCCTGCTAGTTTATAACATACGTAAAACCCTGCATTTAATAATTCTATTTGATTTTTTTCTATCAAGTAATAATAATTAAGGTTGGGACTAATGTTGCTTTGAATAAAGTATAGATTAAGAATAATTCTGTTGCAATGAAAGTTATGATTAAGAATGTAAGAATTGGGCCTCCCCGGTGGTGCAGCGGTTAAGTGCTGCGCTGTGGAGCTGTCGGCAGCGACGACGCGAGTTCGACACCCGGCCGGGGAGAATCCCACATGGTGCGGCAGACCTCTCCTGCCTCGCCCGCTGCTCCCCTCAGCAGTGTACCTCTGATCTGCCTGTTCTGCTCCCCACTCTGTCTCTGGTGAACCCTCTCGCCGCCCCACGCCTCTGGCCTGTACCCCAGCTTGTATGGACAAATAAAAAAAAAAAATCATTGTAAAAAAAAAAGATAAAAAAAAAGAATGTAAGAATTAGTATTTTTTAAAAAATATTTTAATATTTTTTGAAAGATTTATTTATTTATGCATACATGAGCTGGGGTGCAGGCCAGAAGTGTAGGGGAGGGGTGAGAGGATTCACTAGAGACAGGGTGGGGAGCAGAACAGGCAGATCGACTGAAATACACTGCTGTGGAGAGCAGTGAGCTAGGCAGAAGTCTGCCGCACCATGTGGGAAGCTCCCTGGCCAGATATCGAATTCATGCTGCAGTGGCTGAGGATAGCTTCATAGTGCTGAGACTTAACCCCTGGGTCATCACGGAGGCCTTAGAATTAGTATTGTAATATAAAGATTTGAGGTGGGTGATTCTTTGAACAAATGAAATTGACTATCTATGAGTATTAGTAGAACAAGTCATGCTGGTAATGTTCCTGGAGGTACTGAATGGGGATCCAAAAAGATTAATGAAAACGTCCAGGCTATCATTAAGTTGATTTAGGGGAAATAAGCTGGTAAAACTAATAATAAACTAAACTGTAGTATTAATTTAGAGTATAGTATTTTTGATAATTCTATTAGTGGTATTAATATAATGGTTGAAATAATGATTTTTTTGGATTGAAGAAGATTGAAATTTTGTACATAATCAATACCATAGGTATCAGACACTATAATAGTGATAGTCCTACTATGTGACTTCATAGACTCTGAATATTAATAAAATAATACATATTTTACTGGCTAATATAAAATGAGTATTTAGAATTACTATCGTTCCCATGATGAATAGTGCTAATATTAGGTCTTCTAAGCATAGTAATGAGGATATTAAATGGGATTGATCTATTTTTAAAAATTTTTTCAATATTATTTTATTATTTTTAATATATATTTTGATTGCTGTTTATATCTTTTACATTTTGTATTCCCCTTGGGTAACCCACCACCAGTTCACTAGTGATCCATCTCCGTGGTCCCTTGTGTCCTTTTCTACTCCATTTTGTGCCCTTATCCTCCCCAACCCCCTAAACCCCCAAGTGTCTCTCTCCTATTTGGTTTCCCTATAGTCCTGTTATAAGTGAAACCATTCGATATTTTTCTCTTTCTTTCTGGCTTATTTCACTGAGTATGATCCCCTCTAATTCCATCCATGTTGCTGTAAATTGCATGTGTTTATCTTCTTTGAATGCTGAATAGTATTCCATTGTGTATATGTACCACATCTTCTGGATCCAATCATCTATTTTTGGACATCTGGGTTGCTTCCATACCTTTGCTATTGTGAACAGTGCCGCAATGAACATACGGGTGCATGTATCCTTTTGGATTAGCGTTTTTGTGTCCATTGGGTAGATTCCCAAAAGTGGGATTGCTGGGTCGTATGGAAGCTCCATGTTTAGCAGTTTGAGGAATCGCCATACAGCTTTCCATAGTGGTTGGACCACTTCACATTCCCATGGAATTGATATATTACTGGTCATAGTAAAGAGTTATTGTAAATACTAGAATAGTGTTAATTATAAACTAAGGACATTTGATAATGATGAAATTAATTATATTTTAATTAGCAGAAGCAGAAATAATTTGTTTTTGTTAACTTAGTTCATTCTGATGCTTTTGGAATTTATTCATAAGCTAAATTCATAGGTTATGATGAGATTAAAATTAATGTTATGGCGGGCCTCCCTGGTGGCGCAGCGGGTTAAGTCGCAGCACTATGAAGCTATCCAGAGCCACGGCAGCATGAGTTCAAGACTCGGCCAGGGAGCTTTCCCCATGGCTCAGTAGACCTCTCCTGTTTCACCTGCTGCTCCCCTCAGCAATGTATTTCAGTTGATCTATCTGTTCTGCTCCCCACTCTGTCTTTGGTGAATCCTCTCACCCCAACCCCCAACACCTCTGCCCTACACCCCAGCTTGTATGCATAAATAAATAAATCTTCAAAAAAAACTAATGTTATGGCAATTATAATTTTTAGGTTCCTTATTAAAGATTCTCAGGATAAGGGTGGGAGTAGGGCAATTTCTAGATCAAATACTAGAAATGTAATAACTAGTAGGGAGAATGGTATGGAGGAGGATAGATTGTGGTGTGCTGATCCTTTTGAATCATATCGGTATTCATATGGGCTTGATTTTTCTGTATAAGTATTTGTCATAATCGCAATGCAATGAATACAAATAATGAAGCTAGTAGTGTACTAGTGAATAGTGTTAATAAGAGATTTGTTATTCTTTCTGGATTGTCCTGAGGCTGATTGGAAGTCAGTTTTATATTTAGTACTAAAAGAATATGATTCTCATTAATAGATAGCTATGTAAAAATAGTGAAACTAATCTAGGAAATGTCAGTGTAACCTTCTGCTTCAAATCCAAAATGATGATTAGCTGTGAAATGGAATTTTAATTGACAAAGGAAGAACACAATAAGAAAAATAGTTTCAATAACTTCATGTAGGCTGTAGAAACCTGCAACTCTAAAGAATATTGAACTATAAACTTAAGAGTGTTAGCAATCATTACTAAACTTAGTGAAGAGGTTTGTACAGGGCCTACCTTGGAACAGGATTTTAAAGTAGACGAGTCAAGATTATGAAGAAAAAATGTTTTCTTAAAGCTATAATTTGATTCTTGGTTTAATCAAGAATTGGTCACCTTAAGTTTATTTAATTTGTAGAGAAGTATCATGACTAAAACAATACTCGTTATAAAAAATGTGGTGTTTAGATTGTGGTCTGTTTCACTTCCTTCGCTTTGAGGGATGTGTCTTTCAAGATTTTGCTGAGATGTATGTTGTGTAGAGTTTTGCCTATATTTTCTTCTATACATTTTATGGTTTCAGAAGCGAAGGAAGTGAAAGACAAGATAAACAGATGGGATTACATCAAAATAAAAAGCTTCTGTACAGCAAAAGAGACATTAACCAAAACTAACAGACACCCTACCAACTGGGAAAAGATCTTTGCACACAATACATCTGATAAAGGACTGATAACAAAAATTTACAAGGAACTCACACAACTCAACAAAAACAAA
>PVIJ01017053.1:0-30718 GCA_004024925.1 Scalopus aquaticus | reverse complement strand
CACAAGGACCAATGAAAGAGTTTTAAGAAGCCATATAACCCCACACATGTAAGGATAATTAAAATGGGAACCACAAGTAGACATAAAGGAAATGTCTCTTTAACAAATTGTGTTGGAAATAGTAGATAGTCACATATAAAAGAATGAAACTAGACCACTATCTCTCACCACGTAAAATAATTAACTGAAAATGAATATCAGAGTTGTATGTAATACTTGAAACCAAAAAAGTACATAGAAGAAAATAGGAAAAACTGTTAATAACGTGGATTTTAAATTATCTGTGTGGATTTGTCTACAACATCAAGAAACATAAAACAAAATACAAACAACCAGGATTATATTAAATTAAAAGTTTTTGTAAAGTGAAGGAATCTGTCACTAAAATAAAAAAGACAATCAAACAAATGGGAGAAAATACTGGCACTTCATACAGCTGACAAAGTACGGATGTCCAAGATCTACAAATAACATAAACAACTCAAATTGAAAATAAATAACCCAATAAAAATTAGCTAAACCTCTAGTTCTCCAAAGAAGACATACAGATGGCCAATAACCACATTAAAAAAATACTCATCATCACTTTTGATCAGAGAAATGCAAATCAAAATCAAAATGAGATACCGTCTGATACTTGTGAGAATAGCCTATATGTAAATGACTAGAAACTGCACATTTTTATTAGAGCATGAAGGAGAAAGCTTCCTCATACACTA
The DNA here is from genome assembly GCA_004024925.1 of Scalopus aquaticus. Taxonomy (NCBI): domain Eukaryota; kingdom Metazoa; phylum Chordata; class Mammalia; order Eulipotyphla; family Talpidae; genus Scalopus; species Scalopus aquaticus. The sequence goes on along the minus strand of PVIJ01017053.1, from coordinate 29,999 downwards.
TTGGATATAGACGCATCCATTCTTTAAGGAAAACAGTGTAGAGATTTCTCCAAATATTAAAAATACTGTATGAGCCAACATTTCACTCCTCACTATTTATTTGAAGAAGGCAAAAACACTAATGCCAAAAAACAGATATGTACACTCATATATTTATTGCAGTACTAATTACAACATCAAGTTATGAAACAACATGAGTGCCCAAAGGCAAATGTGTGGATTAGGAAAATATGGTGTGTGTGTGTATATATATATATATATATATGTATATATATATATATATATATATATATATATGTATATATAACAGAAAGTTAAAATCTTGCTATTTGCTACAACATGGTTGGAATTGGAGGGGGTTGTGGTAGGTGAAAAGTCAGGGAGAAGGAAAACTACAGGACAATGTAATAAGTGGAATATAGAAAAAACAATATAGGATCAGATAAAATCAGACCAATAATAAACCCTAGAAATTTGACTGTAGAATTGAGTCTACAAGAGACAGAGTAGGAGGGTGTAGTGCACATTGGGGTTGGGTAACCACCTACTGTAGTTGAGAACTATGAATGCCTTGGTGACGGGTGTGGGGAGGTAATATATACCTTGAAATACACACACATACACACGCACACACACACACACACGCACACACGCACACAGAAGCTGTAAATAATTATATACATAGATAGATAAATTTAAATTTACTTTGATTTTTTTTAATGAAGTTCCTTCCAATAAACAGGAGAAATAGCACAGATTTAAAGCATTTTTTAATAAACAGAGCTAATTATTTATTTTATTTTATTTTAAAAGATTTATTTATTTATACATACAAGCTGGGGTACAGGCCAGAGGCATTTGGCGGCGAGAGGGTTCACCAGAGATAGAGTGGGGAGCAGAGCAGGCAGATCAGAAATACACTGCTGAGGGGAGCAACGGGCGAGGCAGGAGAGGTCTGCCGCACCATGTGGGATTCCCCCCCGGGCTGGGTGTCAAACTCGCATCGCATACTGCCGACAGCTCCACAGCTCATAGCTCAACCGCTGCGCCACCAGGGAGGCCCCAGAGCTAATTATTTTTAACAAGATCAAAAATTGACAAATTGGTTTGCAACAGTATGTGATCCCTTATATATCCCTTAGTTGGTTGGTTTTCTGTAGTTCTCTCCATAAAAGTATTCACCAATACATAGAAATATATACATATCATTTATATTTATAACAGTTGATTAAAAACAAATTGTATAGTTTATGAAAAAGAGATATTTGGGGGAACTTAATAAATATAAAACTACCACCTCATACTTAGTAACAACTCTGAGTAAGGAAACTTGAGTGTATGGAGATCTGAACATCAACACCCAGCAAGAAATGTAAGCTACTTTTCTAAAAGACTTCACTTAGGCCACAAAATGTTCGAATTGTGACAGGCAGTACTATGGAAACATATTCCAAATGCTTTTAAATTGTTGAAAAGATAATTAAGAGATAATGTATATACTTTTATTATATATTATATGTACTTTTAAAATATTTGAGATTATCTGTCTATCTATCTATCTATCTATCTATCATCTCTCTCTCTCTCTCTCTCTCTCTCTCTCTCTCTCTCTCTCTATATATATATATATATATATATATATCTCCATTTACTATTCCAAATTGGTACTTTTAAAGTTTGAATTACTTTCTGTTGCCTATATGTCATCATTTGATAAATAAGACATGCAGAATTGTATAGTGAAATAGACTTTATATTTTATCACAAATCCCATTGTCACTATATGGCAATAATATTCTTTGCAGTCGATTTCTCACTTCACTTTGTTAGCCCAACCTGAGAAAAACTTTATAGCACAGTAAGGTTATTTGTATCTGACTAATTCTGTATTTCTATCATTATAATTTTTCATGTCAATATAGGCCAGCTATGGGGGAGGTATAGTGTGACATTTCTTTATTAATCCTGACACTTTTCCATGATTGAAGGAGTTTTCATCTTGTGTATATAGAGACATGTTAACATTCAGATGTGATTTCTCCATCAACTAATTCACTTCAAAATATTTGCATGAAATCAAATTTGCTTACCTGTCAGCTACATACAAAATAAAAATTACAGTCTTGGATTTGCATTAGTGAAGCTTAGTTATTTAGATCACAAAAGAAATTCTAGCCAATCTCATTACTTAATGAAGACAGACATTGAATTCCACATTGACTGCCACTTTGTTTTGAGTTGATTTATATAGTGTGTATTTCAAATGTTTAAAAATCTATAAATCTTAGAGTCTTAGAGATAAATCTGGTAACATTAACATTGAAAATTTTATTCATAAAACTTCAAGAAATGTCAGCCTTTCATCTTTATGAAATTTATAAAGTACAATTTAGTCCCATTATATTTGAGAAGATTGGGGGCTGACATATGACTAAAGAAAGGACGTGAAATTTTTAAGCATGTTTAAAATACAACGATAATTCAGGTAATTATATACATTTATTTATTATGTTATTATTTGTCAAGTAAATAATTGTCTAGGTTAACAATTATGCTATGTAGTAATATACAAGATTGGCCAATAATAGCATATGCAAGATCATTTTTGAGTTCTTTACAAACATTAATAACTATCCCCAAATTTATAAAGTAGGTACTACAATTATTCTTATTTTATAAATGAAGAAACTGAGTCACTGAGATTAAATAATTTGTCCAGGATAACAAAGAAAATAAGGGTTAGAGTTAAGATTAGAGCCCAGATAGTCTTAATTCTAACTGTTTGTGATACATGTTTTACCATGTATCACAGAACTAAAATGAACCCGAGTTGCTCTGCAGATTGAAAAGGCAATGAATTTGGAGAAGGAAATGTTGGAATACACTAAAATTATGTTGAATATGTTTCTGTCTTACAGGGCAGTCTATTCTCAGTTAAGACTAGTAGTTAATAGATTTAAAGGCTTTTCATGAAAAAAGAAAATCTGCAACACCTATGAAGCATAGCAAAACCATACAAACAGTGTATACACACACACACACACACTATATATATATATTTTTGCCTGCTATATATACATGCATACATACCTACCTACATGCATACATATATACATACCTATGTATAGCAGGCACAACTATCTATAACACATAAAAATAGAACAACATTTATTTTCTCAAATGCATAAATATATAAAAATAAAGAAATCTTTGAAAAAGAAAGTAATACAATTAGATGTTAGGGATAAAATATAAGGAAGAACCAGCTGCCCAGCCCAGCTTAGTGGGTCACCAGACAAATGCAGTCTGCACATTTATGGCTACACAACACAAAAAGGAAACTCTCAGGTCCACAATAATACAGATGACCCCCTAAAACACTCCCAATTTTTAAAAGGGGAGAAAAATATTTGCATTGTAATAACAGGTGTGATGATTCTGGTTTTAATATATCAAGTTTTCTTCTTCAAGTTCTTAGAAATATTTTATGGATAATTCTATATTATAGTATAAATCCTATTTAAAGTATAGATCCTATTTATAGTTCATTAAAACAAAGCAGAAAATTTAAAAAAGTCAATTATCATTTTTCATTTTTTCTTCTCAAGTCATATATACCAAATTATTTCTATCAGTTGTGAGAATAACTAGTGAATATGTATATTATTGACCCTTTATTGCCATTTTCATATTATTTGCAAAAATACAGAATCATGTTTTTACATCTACTAAAGCAAAATAAAAGTTTTTATTCTCTATTAAAAATGGTGATTTTTAAGAATGAACAGAAAGCAACCCTCCCCGCACAAAGGGAGATTTAATATTAATTTTAAGTGGCAAAGTACAGACTTTATTGAATCTGTAATTCTTAAGAAGCTGAAAATTGCTGATCCTGCAAATTTAGTGGGTGGAACAATGACCTTAGGTGCATGAAACTTGCACATTCATGTTTAAAATCACTTTATAGCTCAGTGGATATCTCATGTTTTGAAAATGATGACCTCTGCCTCTGGAAATTAAAAAGCCAATAAAAAGAGTTGTTCATTCTTGTTTAATATCCTGTGCAGAAAAAGGAACAAATAGTGAAATAGTCAAGGCATATTACACTGGTCAACAAATATTTACAAAAGTAATGTTACCAAACTAAAATTAGTCATTTCCTATCAATTTGTATGTACTCAACACGAATATGACAGCCAAATTCTAATTTTGCTCTAATTTTTTCTGTAATCTGCAATAAACTGATGTTTGCATCATGAAATGCATGCCAATAGTAATAGGCCTACGGTTAATACCTGCAAAAAATCAAGTCATAGATTACTTCTTGGATTTCTTAGTTTGTCTCTTGTACAGCTGTTCAGGAATAAAATAGATGGAAGACAGGTTGCATTGTGCAAAAGTGCAGCCTTAAGACTCACTTTCAAAAGTCTAGAAATAGTCTCCATTCTTGTGGGTCATGAACAATTTCTAAGGCATTCATGAGGCCCTCAATATCGGAACAGAATACCAGAGTACTTCGTTTCTAAAGAAAGGCTCCAACTGCTGGTGGCACTTTCAATAGAAAGTAATTGTGACATCTTCTTCTAGAAGATTCCATTGTTGGAGTTTTGATCATAGCAATTCTGCCTTGTTCTTGGATAAGTCCAAATCATGAACCATGTCCTTTAGTTCTTCCTGTGTTAGTGTGTGTGGGGTTGATGAAGTACCACAGTGAAAATCTGGATCACTGCATGCTGATGGAACAGGAGAACAGGTCGGCTCACCGTTGTCCTCATCAGATAAATCAAGAGAATATTCTGCTGGAGGTTCTGGAATAAGAAATCCCTCACCATGTGGAACTGGTCTCAATGCAGATGGGATGTTTGGATAGACTCTTCTTGACTTCTTTTGCTTCGTTATTCTGCCAGAAAGAGGAGGAACAAAGGAGAAGTAACAGTCTTTAATGTGGTTGTTTGGCTCTCTCCACACCATGGTTACCACAAACGGCATCGATGGCCTTTTGCCACTGAACCACTGTGAAAGCTGTGTTGTCCATGTAGCACAGCATATATGCGGGGCCCAAGGCTTGTCTTGGTCACCAACCTTGCATCCGAAGTAAAGATGATAAGCCTTCTTCACTTGAGAAGTGATACTTTTCTTCTGCTTGGCAAATGTCACTTCCCCACAAATAGAGCAGAAATTGTCCACTCTATTAATGCATTTTGGAGGCATTACTGTTCTGTATTATCCTAAATGGATAGAATCATAACAGTTCTATGGAACAATAGATTTAACTGTTTCGCACAAAGTCTGAAATATTTTCAATGTTCAAACTTTCCAACAGGACTTTACATAGTGCACTGCTGACGTAAGCTTACTTCAGCAGCTGCCTGTCAGTAGTACTGCATTGTATCAGAAAATGATGCAATCAATTCTGGATGATGTGTGCATGATGATATTATGCAATGTGATGCAATATGACATCATTCTAGGCTGATTTAGGATGTTGTTGCAGTCATACTGGGAAAATTTACACAGTGAAACATATAAAATGAATTATATGAACTATCTTCAAAATGAGAGCTAAATAAAAAAAAAGCAGTGTTATATTCATGTTCAGCACACCTAAATACTACGGATTAGGGCCTTTTTAAGTCAGTAACAATCTCACTGTTGATCAGTGTTTTTATTTTTGCACACATCACAAATATAAGGACATTATTATAATTTAGCATAGGTTGAGAGAAAATAAAACTTTTTGAGCACAAATTTAACAAATATTTACTGTCATTATTGTAGTGGGGAACAGATGGTATATAATAGCCTTTATATAATTTCATAAATGTTTTAAAACTGCATTTCCTCTAGGTAAACTTCTAGTAGGTAGCCTAATGCAGGGGGGAGAGAAAGAGAAAGAGAGAGGAAGAGAGAGGAAGAACATTATTAAACAGTGTCACAAATAATAGAGTAGAAACCATCATAGTTTTTTTAATATAAAATAATTAAAACCAGTTTTGAGGGCCTCCTGGTGGTGCAACAGTTTAAGCGCAGCACTAAGAACCTATCCAGAGCCACTGCAGCACAAGTTCGATCCCTGGCCAGGGATATTTCCACATGGCACAGCAGACCTCTCCTGCCTGGCTCGCTGTTCCACTCAGCAGTGTACTTCAGTTGATCTGCCTGTTCTGCTCCCCACTCTGTCTCTGGTGTATCCTCTCACCACCACACACCTATGGCCTACACCCCAGCTTGTATGCATAAATAAATAAATCTAAAAAAAAGAAATTAGTTTTGAAAACTGTATGTTAACAAATTTGATAACTTTGAAGATATGCACAAATTTCTAGATCAATATATTTTAGCAAAACTAACCAAGAAGAAACAAATAAATTGAACCAACAGCTCACAAGTGTGGAAATTGAAATAGTAACAAAATATCCTCAGGAAAAAAAAATAAAACTAGATGGTTTTACAAATGAATTTTATCAAATCTTGAAGAAAGGACAAATAGACATCTCACTCACTTTTAATAAAGAAGAGATAATTCTCTGTAATATATTTCATAACATCAACAACTCCTTAATACAAAAAATAGACAAAGAACAAAGAAAAAATATATATCTATATCCTTGATGGACATTGGAGCTAATATTGTCAACAAAATACAGCATAGAAAATAAACAGTATATCACAAGCATTGTATATGATTATCAAGTGGGATTTTTCCCAGCTATCAAGAAAATTTAATATGTTAAGCAATTAATGTGATACATTATATCAAGAAAAGTAAAGGTAAAAATCATATGATGACATTAATAGATGCAGAGGAAGCACTTGACAAGATTTAACACCAATTTATGATAACTCAACATGAGATAGTAATAGAAGAAATCTATGTCAATATAATAAAATCACATATCACAAACCAACAGCAAGAAATAGTACTTAATGGGGAAAAACTGAACGTGTTTCTTTTAAGATCTAGTAGAAGACACAGATTGGCATTATCTTGTTTATTAGAGATTTTGACCAACATCAGACAAAAACAGACAATGCAATGATTCCAAGTCAGAAAACAAGGGAAATTATCAATATTTTTAAAATGAGATGGTATTTATATATAAACTTAATTAAATATTAAAAGAAACAATAAGTGAATATGGCAAAGTGAAGACTGCCATAATAACATTCAAAAATTTATAGACTTTTGGGCTTCCCTCATGGCGCAACAGGTTAAGTGCAGCAATTTGGAGCTGCCGGCTCCAAATTTCAAAGTACCTGTAAAACGCTTCCCTAACATGGCCAAAATCACCTCGAGTTTCTGGTTCGCCTGTGCGTAAAAGGCCTCAAGTGCAAAGGGTTAATATTTTAAAAGTACATATTTGCAGATTTTATGCAAAATAGTATGAATGGCCACTGTAATATAGCATAAATTATTTAAAACTGGAATTAAAAGGTGGTTAAAAACTCCTATATTTCTGTTTAATAAATTATAGTTCTATTTTCTCTGCATAATAATTTAGAAATTTATCAAGAAGTACAACCCTTGGGCCTTCCTGGTGGTGCAGAAGTTAAGCGCTGCGCTGTGGAGCTGTCAGCAGGAGCAATGTGAGTTCAATGCCCAGGGAGGGAGATTCCCACATGGTGCAGCAGACCTCTCCTGCCTCACCCGCTGCTCCCCTCAGCAGCGTATTTTGGTCGATCTGTCTGTTCTGCTCCCCGCTCTGTCTTTGGTGAACCCTCTAGCTGCCCAGCACCTCTGGCCTGCACCCAAGCTTGTATGCAAAAATAAATAAATTAAATCTTTTATTCTTTAACATGGACCTTGACATTTGGTATACAATCAACCAGCAAGAAGGACAAGAAAAGAAAAGGAAAGAAAAAAAAAGAAAAGAAAAGAAGAAAAGAACTCCATTTGTAATTGATTAAAGAATAATTAAATACTCCAGTCAACTTAAGAATTTTAAAGACATATACAAATAGAACTATATGATCTTACTAATAGACTTAGTTAATGACATATGGAGGTGGAAGGATATTCCATACTCATGAATCAGCAGAATCAATATAATCAATATGACTATCATGCTAAAATGATATATAAATTTAATGTATTCTACATATATGTATATATAGTCTATATAAATACAATTTATATGGAAGCGCCAAAGACTTATAGGAAAAAAGGAGAGAAATGGAGGTGTCACATTAGCTGACTTCAAATTTTATTTTAAAACAACAGTACTAGAAACAATGTGGTATTGATACAAAAACAGATAAATGGATGGATGGAATAGGAAAAAAAAAAGCCTAGAAATAAATCCACGTATAAACCAGCACTTAACCTGTTAAAAAAAAAAAAAAAGATCATAAAACGGAAAAATGAGAATCTCTTTGAAAAAAGGTGTTGGGAAAAATAATGGAGTCAGATCACTTGGTAATCCCATACACAAAAATAAACTACAAATTGATTAAAGATTTATAGTAGAGTTGCAAAAAATAAAAACATAGAAAAAATTGATGATAGATAGACTCCATTATATCAGTAATACAGATATTTTTGGTAACTTAACCTCTATGCCAATGGTATTAAAAACAAAAGTATACAATTGTGGTTACCTCAAGTTAAGATGTTTCTATACAGTGAAAGAAAATACAAGATGATTTAAAAATCACCCATTTGAATGGAATAAAATATTTACATGTTATATAACTCATAAGGGATTATTATTTAAGATATGAAAATAAATCCAACAATAAAAAGTAAATAACCTAAGTAATAAGTGGACAACATTTATGAATAGACAATTCACCAATGAGGATATCCAGAAGACCAAAAGACATGTGAAAAATAAAAATTGATCGTTGCTTGTGAGATATGTGTTGAGACCACAAAACGCTACCATTTCAGGGGTCTCCCTGGTGGCCCAATAGGTTAAGTCACAGCATTATGAAGCTATCAGCAGCCACTGCAGCATGAGTTCAATCCCTGGCCAGGGAGATTCCCACATGGCGCAGCAGACCTCTCCTGCCTGGCCCGCTGCTCCCCTCAGCAGTGTACTTCAGTAGATCCACCTGTTCTGCTCCCCACTTTGTCTCGGGTGAACTCTCTCACTGCCCCACACCTCTAGCCTGCACCCTAGCTTGTATGCATAAATAAATAAATATTTTTTTAAAAAAGTTGCCATTTCATGTCCTTAAGATTGGTACATAATAAAGGGACCTCCAAAAACAGGTGTTGGAGACAGTACAGAAAAAATGAAGCCCTATCACATAGTTGGTGGTAATGTAAATAAGAACCACCAGTATTGAAAACAATATAGATTTACCTCAAAATGTAAATATTGTACCACCCACAAATGTCACTATTGGGAATGTATCCATAGAAGATGAAACTATCAAAATAAAATATTGTATTTTCCACGGTCTTCAAAGCAGCATTATTCACAATAGCTAGGATATCAAAGCAGCCTAAACGTTCATGAGCAATTAGATTAAGATGTATGCTATGTCCATACCACAGAGTGTTATAAAGACATCAGAAATGGTAACATGCAGTCAATTTCAACAGAAGAAGGACATTGAGAGAATAATGAGTAGCAAAATATGACAGAATTTAAATATAAGTCAGTATTTAAAAAATACTAGGCATTTACATAACTGAAAATTAAGAAATGTAAAACATTTTAAAAAATCAGTGTACACACCAATAAAAATGTGAGGACTCTGAGTTTAAGAGTGAGAGAGGAGCAACAGAGACAAGGAGATGATGGTGAGTAAAAAGAAACATATAGAAAAGAGGCTCAGGTGAGAACACACCAAAAGAGATGACTTATGTCAACCTGCCAAGCAATTTGAAGCATGAGAAGTATAAGAATGGATAAGGTAGTTTTCTCAGAAGGTGACCACAAGGACCACAGTGTTACCTGACAAGCATTTTACTCAATTCATTGTCAGAATCAAGGACAAATATTCAAATTGAAAAGCATACAAAAAATTTCTCAAGATATATTACAAATGGCATTATTAGCAGACAAGTTTTGGCCAACTGAACAGCTCTACCCAGGCTGATAAACGCCTAAAAGTACAAAAGTAAAAACTTAAAAAAAATGAATAAAAACATAGGAGACTATCTTCTTTTTCATTGAGGCAATGGATTTTTTACATCAAATGCCAAGACCATAAATGATAAAATGGGGAAATTGTGTTGAACTTGAGTTAAATCTCTGTTCTAAAAATCACCATAAATTAACAACAACCAGAAAAGCAGAATTTCAGAGAAGCGATTTATTTATACCTTTATAATTGTCAAAAGATTAGTGTTAGAATATTTTTTAAATTCCTAAAAATCAATAAAAAATACTGGATAGAAAAATATCCAGAAAGTGTTTTAGCTTAAAAAATTACTTACAGGCAAATGTAGCATCTTAAATCAACACTCACAATGTCATAGAGGGTTAGGAATTCTGGAACATGTTAGGTGAATAGTTCTAACATCTTTCATGATGTTCCATTCAAGGTTCTGCTAAGAATGTAGCCATAAGTATTTACTTTCAGTTCATTCATGTAGGTGCTTTCTGGACCTGTTAACCTCTTGCTAACTGATGGCAAGAGATCGCAGTCCTTTGCCATATGGGTTTCCCCACCAGACTGCTTACAATATGACTGCTGGTGCCTATGAGATAAAATTATCTAAGATAAAGAGAATGATTAAGATAGACCTGCAGAGTCTTTCATAACTTAATCTCAAATGTAATATAATATGTCTTCTGTCATAATCAATTTGCCCAATACAATATGAAAGGGGAGTATATATTATACGAAGAACAAGGCAGCGGGTATTAACAGGGGTCAACTTGAAAACATGCCCCCAGTAAAGAACATAGAATTAATAGAAAAGGAAACTCAAGATAACTGACAGATTTACAAAAATATGCATTAATACAAAATTCCTGGGGAATACATATTGAGGACAAATTTTTTCCAAGTTCAGCAACTTTTTGATGTAAGTTGTAAATAGTAAGCAAGCATGTGTAGTGTTAGGAATATAGCATAGGTAACGTATGAAAAAAAAATCCTATCCGGTTTCCAGTAGACATCTCAGCAGATGGATCTACAGTTAAAGAAAGAATGAAATGATCTATTTAATATAACACTGGTCAACAATGAGATCGTTATTGACTTAAAAAGGCCCTAATCTGTAGCATCTTGATGTGCTGAACATGAATATAATCCTGAAAAATTTTTATTAGCTCTCATTTTAAAGAGATTTCATATAATTCATTTTATATGTTTCACTGTGTAAATTTATCCAGTAGGGCTGCAACAACATCCTAAATCAGCCTAGAATGATGTCATATTGCATCTCATTGCCTAATACCATCATGCACATATCATCCAGAGTAGATTGCATCATTTTCTGATGCAACGCAATTCTATTACCAGGCAGCTACTGAAGTAAGCTTACATCAGCAGTGCACTATATAAAGTCCTGTTGGAAAGGCTGAGCATTGAAAATATTTCAGACTTTGTGCAAAACAGTTTAAGTCACTGTTCCATAGAACGGTTTTTATTTCATCCATTTAGGCACAATACAAAACAGTAATGCCTCGAAAGTGTGTTAATAGCGTGGACAATTTCTGCTCTATTTGTGGGGAAGTGACATTTGCCAAGCAGGAGAAAAGTACCACTTCTCAAGTGAAGAAGACTTATCATCTTTATTTCAGATGCAAGGTTGGTGACCAAGACAAGCCCTGGGCCCCATATATATGCTGTGCTACATGGATAACACAGCTTTCACAGTGGTTAAATGGCAAAAGACCGTCAATGCTGTTTGCAGTCCCCATGGTGTAGAGAGAGCCAAGCAACCACATAAAAGACTATTACTTCTGCTTGGCTCCTCCTCTGGATTTCTGGATTTCTGTAATTCTGGCAGAATTACAAAGCAAAAGAAGTCAAGAAGAGTCTACCCAAACATCCCATCTGTATTGAGACCAGTTCCACATGGTGAGGGACTTTCTATTCCAGAACCTCCAGCAAAATGTTCTCTTGATTTATCTGATGAGGACAATGGTGAGCCGACCTGTTCTTCTCCTGTTCCATCAGCATGCAGTGATCCAGATTTTCACTGTGGTGCATCATCAACCCCATACAGATTAACACAGGAAGACCTAAAGGACCTGGTTTGTTATTTGGACTTATCCAAGAACAAGGCAGAATTGCTAGGATTAAGACTCCAACAATGGAATCTTCTAGAAGAAGATATCACAATTACTTTCTATCGAAAGTGCCACCAGCAGTTGGAGCCTTTCTTCAGAATGGAATGTACTCTGGTATTCTGTTCTGATTTTGAGGGTCTCATGAATGCCTTAGAAAACACTCATGACCCAGTGGAGAATATTTCTAGATTCTTTGAAACTGAGTCTTAATGCTGTGCTTTTGCACAATGGAAACTATCTTCCATCTATTCTATTCCTGAACAGTTGTACATGAGACAAGCTAAGAAATTTAAGAAGTAGTCTATGACTTTATTTTTTACAGGTATTAACCATAGGGCTATTACTATTGGCATGCATTTTGTGATGTAAACAACAGTTTATTGCAGATTACAGAAAAAATTAGAGTCAAAATTAGAAGTCGGCTGTCATATTCGTGTTGAGCACATAGAAATAGATAGGAAATTTCTAATTTTATTTCACTAACATGACTTTGCTAAAAATCTGTTGACCAGTGTAATCAAAGGTAAAAACTACCAACAAAATGCTATCTAGAAAGTCTCTCTTTCTGATATGAAAGGGTAAATAAAGGCTTATCCAGATAACCATTAACTAAAGGGGTTTGCAAATAGTAGGCCTCAATACAATAAATGTTGAAAGGAACACTCTCATGTAAAGCAAAAGAAAAAAAAAAACACGTGTGAGAAATAAATAGAATCAGAAAAATAAATAGAACCAGAAAACTAGACAAAATGTCAGAAGTAAATATCCACATATGTATATTCACCTTAAATGTAGATTGACTGTACACACCAATCAAAATATACAGAGTGGTCATTTGTATTAGAGCACAAAAACTAACTTTCTGGTCTCTGGTTGACACACTGAGTTCCCAGTTAAACATAGCTGCATAGTAAAAAAAATCAGAAGCAGAATACAAGTTGTAGTATAGAAAAAATCAAAGGAATAAAATAACATTCAGAAAAATAAGTGCATGCACTGAGAAATAAAAATCAGCAAAGAGAAGACTGATACTGAAGCTGTACAAAAGAAAATTATGGAAAATCAGAATATAAAAAGAAAAAAGGAGGAATGAAATTTCAGAAGAAAGTTATGCAAGATCAAATGGAAGAACAAATCAGTACACTTAATGATTGAAATGAACAAAGAATCTGGGTAGAACAAAAAAAAAGTTATTAAGAACTGTCTGGTAGCAAGAAGAACAACAATATAAAAATAATGGACATCCCAGTACAGGGAAAGATATGGAAAGGAAAACAGAAGGTGCTTAATGAAATAACAGAGGAAAACTCCCCCAACCTGGAGGAAGAAATGAATCCAGCAAGCTCAAAGGACACCAGAGCACATAAACTAAATGATACTTGCACTAAACATATAGTAATGAAACCAAGAGTCAAGGACAAAAAAACAAAGAAAAGAATATTGTAAATAGCAACAGGGAAGAAGCAGATAACCTATCAGGCAAATTTTGATTTCTCTGAAGAAACATAGTCAAAGTGAGTGGAATGATGTACTCTAAAGTACCAGTCGAGAATACTGTACCCTGCAGACTCAATTTCAGATATGAATGAGAAATTACAGTCCTCCCAGACAAAGAAAAACTGTGTTTACAAATACTAGAACCCCTCCCCAATGTATATGAAAAAGTGCTTCCACATCTAAACTGAAGAGAGGAACATACACAAAAAATTAAAAATGAAATACATAGAACCATACAGACCAAGGGCAAATGAGAGCAACAGGAATTCATTTATGAATACTCACTTTGAACATAAGTGGACTGGATTCACCCATTTAAAGACACAAGTATCTTGTTGGGTTAAGAAGTATAATCCATAAAAAAACTGCTCATCATCACTTATCATCAGGGAAATGCAAATCCAAACCACAATGAGATACCACCTCTCATCTGTGAGTACTGCTCATTAAAAAAAAAAAAAAATGTTGGTGAGTGTGTGAAGGACAAGGTACCCTTTTGATGAGAATGTAGACTGTTTCAGCACTTATGGAAAGAAGGGTGGAGATTCTTAAAAATACTAAAATTGTATCTACCACATTATCCATGATTCCACTCTCAGGTATCTATCCAAAAAACACAGAAATATTAATTTGAAAGAAAACCTGTACTTCTGTATTTATAGCAGCACTAAAAACAAAAACAAAAACAAAAAAAAAAAACAACATAAATGTCCCAGAAAAGATGAGTAGGTCAAGAAAATGTGGTACATGGGCACAATAGAAAAAAGCGCTAAACTTGTGCCATTGTGGAAACATGGATGGAACTGGAAGGGATTATTCTAAATGAAGTAAGCCAGAGGAAAAAGATAATACTGGTAGCATAGATTCCACACTTTGCTAGTGGGAAATCTATAGTAACTTCCCATGAGGGGAAAAATTCTACATTGTGAAAAAATAAGCAAGGATGTTTAAGGAATATAAATATAATCCAACTATTTTCAATGTCAAAAGTAAACATACACTCAGAAGTTTAAAAATTAAAGGCTAAAGATCAATTCTACAAACAAATAGGAACCAAAGCCGTGAAGGGACAGCCATATTTATACCAGACAAAAAATAGATTTCCAGTTAAAAATATTAAATATTGATAATGATTAGGGGAACAATGCACCAGAAAAACATAACAAACACCAATATGTACTCACCAAAAAATGGAACAGTTACGTATATTGAGCAATTGCTATCAACTATGATAAAAGATATTGATTAACATTTGTGGTAAGAGACATCAATACCCCACTTTCACCAATGATCATATTTACTAGTGAGTAAGTAAATAAGGATATAATATATCTAAATAAATATTTAAACAACCTGGTCCTCATAGACATTTATAGAACTCTGCAAATCCCAAAATTTGAATATACCTCCCTCTTAAGTGCACATGGGTCATTTTACAGAACTAATCACATTGAAACCAGTGTGCACTGTTAATTTAGCCCTTAAATCACCATGGGTTCCTGTCCCACGATGCTGTAAAAAGGAATTTGCAGACTTTAACTAAATAAGCAGGGAAAAACAGACTTTATTCAAGAAAGTACAGAAAAGTTTAGTTAGAGGAAAATGAGCAAAAGCAAAGACTCCAAAGCAGTGTTGCCAGGAGGGAAAAAGACACCGTTATGGGCCCATGTCTAGGGGATATTTAAACTCCTTTACTCTCTTATCTTAGAGTTTACCTCGCTTGTCTAAGGTCTTATTCTCCCAAGCTTTACTATTTTTGCTTAGTCCTCCTGTACTTTCTGTCCTCATCTCTGGAGTATGTTTTGATTAGCACCTCTTAGAATTTACTGCCCTTATCTCAGAAGCCTCTATAACTTACACAAATTTCCTGCCTGCACTGTCCCTGAAGCTGCCTAATTAGACCTAACTTGCCTGGAACTCATCCCCCTCCCCTTTATGGATGGAGCCCTGAACAGCTGTTAGGACAGAGAGTATCGGTCTGCTCAGGTACTGCTTCCTGCTGAAAATGGGCAATGTGAGGAAGCAGTCAAGGTTCCATCACAGGATGATGATCTAAGGGAACTCGGAAGAAGGACAGTGGAAGCATCATTTTGGACTCAACACTCAACATATTGTGTTAAAGGGCAAATATCAAGAATTTGATGAAGCTCATAAGATATCAAGAATCTTCTCTGACAAAAAGAAAAAAAGAGAAAATATCCAGCTATAAATCAACTACATAAAGAAAACAGGGAAAACCTACCATATGTGAAGACTGAGCAACACATCACTATTGAGTTAACAAGACTATTGAGTTAACAAGGAGATCAATCAAGAAAACAAATAAACCTTAACATGAATGACAATGAGGACACAATCTTCTAGGACTTATGGTACAGAGAAAAAGTGGCATTAAATGGGAAGTGTATAGCAATATAAGCCCAAATCAAAAAACAAGAAAAAGGTCAAATAAATAACCTTTTCTTCCAACTTGATGAACTAGAAAATGAAAGAACAAACAAAACAAAAGTCAGGGGAAGTAAGAATATAACTGAAAAATAGAGCAAAAGTAAATGAATTAGAAATAAAAAATATAGTTCAAATAATTAATGAAACCAAAAGATGTTTCTTTAAAACAAAAAGAGAGAGAGAGAGAGAGAGAGAGAGAGAGAGAGAGAGAGAGAGAGAGAGAGAGAGAGAGAGAGAGTATATTGGCCATGCTAACTAAAAAAGGAAAGGTGAAAACCGAAATTGTACCAAAAATGAAAGAAAATATGTTTAAAAAAACATAAACAAAAATTCAGAGACTGGTGGCCTCCCTGGTGGCGTAGCGGTTAGGCGCTGCACTGTGGAGCTGTTGGCAGCAATGACGCAAGTTTGACGCCCGGCCGGGGACATTCCCACATGGCACGGCAGACCTCTCCTGTCTCACCCTCTGCTCCCCTCAGCAGTGTATTTCCATTGATCTGCCTGTTCTGCTACCCTCTCTGTCTCTGGTGAACCCTCTTGCTGCCCCAAGCCTCTGGCCTGTACCCCAGCTTGTATGCATAAATAAATAAATCTAAAAAAAACCTTAAAAAATTTCAGAGAATAATAAGCGATTACTGTGACTATTTATATGCCAATAATTTCAACAACCTAGTAAAGGTGGACAGGCTCTTAGAATTATAAAACCATCTGAGACAGATGGGCAGAAAAGGTAAATCTGCAGCTTTCCAAAGAAGACATTAGATGCCAAAAGGTACTTGCAAAAATGTTTGTGATCATTTATTATCAGATAAATGCAAGTCAAAACAACCATGAGATATCAACCTCACATCTGTAAGAATGACCCATATAAAAAATATCAAATGTTGGTCAATTTGTGGAGAAAAAGAAACACTCTTACATTGTTGGTGGGAATGTAAATAGGTCCAGCCACTATGGAAAACACAACAGAAGTTTCTTAAAAGATTAAAAATAGATTTAACATATGACCCAGCAATTCTACTACTAGGTATCTACTCAAAGAACACAAATAAACTAATTTGAATGGAGAGTCATACTCCCATATTCACTGCAGTATTATTAACAACAGGCAAATTATGGAAACAACCTAAGTGTCCCAAAACAGGCAAGTAATTCAAGAAAATACAGTACACACACACACATACATATATATGTGTGTCTGTATGTACATGTATATCAAAAAAAAGATTAAGGAAAGAGATCAAAAAAGTTAAACGCATGCCATTGTCAACAATATTGATGTAATTAGAAGGGATTATGATTAATAAAAATGAATGAGAAGTACACATACCACACCATGTCACTTATATGTAGAATCCAGAGAAACCAAAGCATCAAAGAATGCTAGCCCCCAAAAAGTAGTCTTTGAAAGTGACCTATAAAACTGAGACAATCAGAGTGATAAGAGAATGAAGCAAGCATAGAGTGGAGAGAGAGCACAATGGACAATCATGTTGGACTAGGGGTGCTTTGGTGACAGAGCATATGGAAACACACTGGAAAAGGGAAATCCTATATTCCCAAAATAGAAACATCAATCTAAAGCAACGCTATCTCACTGTAATTTTTTAAGAAAATAAATTTAATCCTAAAAAAGAAAATTATTAAAAAGATAGGACTTGGTATATTTTATTCTAAAATAATGAAAGAACAGTTTAGATAGAACCATATTATCTTAAGTTTGGAAAAAAAATAGTTAACCAAAGAGTTTGTTCTTTGAGATTATTTGCAAAATATATAAACCTGAACCTAAGATGATAAAACAATGAAGAGAGAAAACAAAGTACAAAATACAAAGTATCACAAATACTTTTTAGTTACTTTTGTATAAGGTATGATATTTTGATATAGTTTTGCCTTTTGTATATGGCTGTCCATTTTTTCCGGCACCATCTGTTGAAGAGAAATCATTTCCCCAGTTTTTTTACCTTGCCTCCTTCATCAAAGATTAACAGTACATACCTATTCAGGTTATTTCTGTATTCTCAAATCTATTACTGGTTTGCTTGTCTATTTTTGTTCCAGCACTCTTCTTATTAGTAAAGTTTTGTAGTCAAATTTGAGGTCTGGGTGTGTAATACTGACACTCTTCTTATTTGGTCAGTATTCTTTTGTCCATTTGAGGACTTTTGTGGTTACATATGAACTTAAGTAATGTTTGTTTTATTTCCTTGAAGGATGTCATATGACCATTAGTAGGGATCTCAAAAAATCTGGATACTGTTTTGGGCATGATGTTAATTTTTCTGGTTCATGGCCAGGGAAAATCTTTTCACTTTGTTGAAATCTTTCACTTTCTTCTCCTATTACTTTTAACAATGTCTTATAGTCTTCATTGTATAGGTACTTCACCTTATTAAGTTTAATCCTAGGTATATAATTATTTTTGCTGTGATTACAAAAACACAATTGAATTCTCTAAATTGATTTATATTATTATTCAATCAGTCTTTTTAAAAGATTTATTTATTTATGCATACAAGCTGGGGTACAGGCCAGAGGCGTGGAGCGGCAATAGGGTTCACCAGAGACAGAGTGGGGAGCAGAACAGGCAAATTGATGAAAATACACTGCTGAGGGGAGCAGAGGGCGAAGCAGAAGAGGTATGCTGCACCATGTGGGAATGTCCCTGGCTGGAAGTCGAACTCACGTCGCTGCTGCCCACAGCTCCACAGGGCAGCGCTTAACCGCTGCGCCACCAGGGAGGCCCTATTCAATCAGGTTTTTTTCAAGTAAACTCTTTATAATTCCTGTGTGTATTTTCATGATAGTGATGGTTTTGATTCTTCTTTTACAAATATAACTTCCAAAACTATATTGAATAGTAGTGTCGAAAGTGAATATCCTTTTCTTTTAAAAGATCTTAGAGGAAAAGTTTTCAGTCTTTCACCATTGAGTATAATATTGCTTATTGTTTGCAGTAAATTACTTTTATTATG
Organism: Scalopus aquaticus; assembly: GCA_004024925.1. Classification (NCBI taxonomy): domain Eukaryota; kingdom Metazoa; phylum Chordata; class Mammalia; order Eulipotyphla; family Talpidae; genus Scalopus; species Scalopus aquaticus. The sequence continues at coordinate 10,879 of PVIJ01017053.1, read as the reverse complement.
TTGAGTTGTGTCCTATCTATACGCGCTGTGAAGTTTCATCCTAAATGGTTATTGAGTCTTATCAAATGTTTTCTCTATATTTATTGATTGGATCACATGCTGTTTATGTTTCCTTTTGTTGATGTGGTGAATTACATTGATTAATTTTCAGACTGTAGTGCCAGCCTACTGTGCCAGCCTGGAACCAATGCAGGTTCCCTACGATAGTGCAGACGGGTGAAGGATGAGTTCTGGAGCCCTTGGTGGTTTTGGCAGGCTTTTAATAGTCTTTTGTAGCAAGGAAACCATGTACAAGACAGGCAAGGTGGCCAGGGGACCAGGAGGCTAGTAGGCCTCCTAGACCCTGGCAAATCTTCAGCTTCTCAGGGCTCTCTACTGCTGTTCTCACTGCCGCTGCCATTCTCTTATTCCTCATGCTCTCTGAGTCTGCTTTTGCAGATGTGCATACCACTCCATGCCAGGACTACTCTACAAGTACTTTATTACCCCACGCTATGCTACACTAAGCCATGTCCCCCACGCTGCACTATGCTACCCACCCCCTGCTGCTCTTTGGCATGCAGTGCGTAAGCCTGTGGAGGCCCATCCCCAGGGGGAGGGCAGGAAAGCCTGAGAGCTCTCCTGCCTACCCTACACAAATATTGAACCATCCCTGCATCTCTGCAATTAATCTGATTTATTTATGATGTATGACTTTGATTTGCTAAGATTTTGTTGATGGTTTTTGCATTTATGTTTGTCTCATTATGGCATATGGTGTGAGATGAAAAAAAATTACTTACAGCCCATGTGGAGAACAATGAAAAACCTAGAGGGACTACACAACAAAAGTCCAGTCAAGCTCCAAGGACAGTATAGTTTCTATTTTAGAATCAAACAGAAAATAATAATAATAATAATAATAATAATAATAATAATAATAATAGAGAAAGATCAAAGAAGCAAGCAGGCAAATGAGGAATGCACAAGTATGGGTAGGATGTATAACCAGCTGCCCCCAGCCAATTCTGGGAAATCAGGAATAGAGTCAAGAGAAACCTCAGTGTTTTTGCTACTCTAACCATAATATCTATTGCTCTTTCTGCACATGCCATTTTCAGAATACATAGATCCTCACACCAGTACTTTTTCCCTGAGAGGTTCCTTATGTCAAACTTTCCCTGTAAATTTTCTGAGAGGCATAGAATAGTCAAGGCAAAGACAGCATAGTTGAGTAACAAAATAATCCAAACTCCTACAGATATATGAACAATATTCAACATTACTTATTGTCAGAGAAATCAAAACAAAACCGCAATGAGACATCACCTCACCCCTGTGAAAATGGCCCATATTAAAAAGCAGAGCAAAACAAAAAACCTAGAAAGTAATGCATGCATGTGTATAATACATGCATGGTGATAAAGGAACCCTCTTACACTGCTGGTAAGAAGGCAACCTGGTCCAGTCACTGAGGACAACTGTGTGTGGGGTTCTCAAAACACAAAATATATTTACCAGCAATTCTAATTCTACGAATTCATCACAAGAACAGAAAAACACAAATTTAAAAGGAAACCTACACTCCTATTTTAATTGCAGGACTATTTATAATAGCCTTGATATGGAATCAACCTATATGTTCCAAAACAGATACATAGATGAAGAAGATGTGGTTTATGTACACAATGCAATGCTACTCAGCAATCAAAAGCAATAGACTCATGATATTTGTGGCAACATGGATGGAGCTGGAAGGGATAATGCTAAGTGAAATAAATCTGAAATAAACAGATAAATATTGGATGATTTCACTTATACGTGGAATACAGAGAAATCAAATAAATGGCCAAGAAAAAGACAAAACTTGCAAGCTGACCATAAGTCTGTGGCATAAAGCAGGGGAGAAGAAAGGAGAAGGGCCAAAGCAAGGGAGGAAAGGACTGTGGATATGAATCACTGCTATGGTGGTGGGAAAACTATGGGTACTACACATGAAGTAAGAAATCAAATATTGTCCAAATATTAACAAAATTGGAATAATTAAATTTAATAAAACATATATCTCAAAAAAAAAATGGAACAAATATTAGTGAAATTGACATGGGACCACAAAAGAACTGAAGAAATCAAAACAATCCTGACAAAAAAAAATGTTTAAAAACTGGATAAATACTTGCAGATTTCAATCTATGCCATAAAATTATGATAATTAAATCAGCACGGTATTGGATCACAAACATACTTACAGTCCAAGGAAGCAGAATTGAGACCCAGAAATATACCCACACATATTATGGGCAGTTAATCTATGATACAGAGCCAAGAACATACACTGGAACAAGAAGAGCCTCTTCAGTAAGTGATGCTGAGAAAGCTGGAAAACTGCATGCCAAATAATGAAAGTAGCCACTGTCTCACATCATACAGAAAAATCAATCCAAAGTAGATAAAAGATTTGATACAAACCCTAAAGCCATTAAATACAACAAGACAATCCAGAATAGAAGCTTTAGTGAACTATTTGTGGATTTATGCCCCCCTAGTAAGGAAAACAAAAGAGAGTATACAAATTTGGGACTAAATCAGAGTAAGTGCCACCAGTACAGTAAAGAAAGCAATGCCTGAAACATAATTACATTCTTCTTCTGAATGAAAATATTTGCAAACCATCCATTTGACAAAGAAGTAATGTCAGTGGCCTATAAATAGCTCATACCATTCAACTACAAGAAAACAAATGACCCAATCAAAAAATCAACAGAACTATATAGACACTTCTCCAAAGAAGAAATAGGCATATGAAAAAAAAAAAGTTCAACATCAGGGAAGTGCAAATCCACATCACAATGAGATACCACCAGAAGTGAGAATGGTTCATATCAAAAACCAAGAAAAATACTGCTAAAGGTATGGATAAAATGGAACACTCTTACACTGTTGGTAGGAATGTGGATTGCCCTGACTGTATGGAAAGCTGTGTGACAGTTTCTCAAAAACTAAACATAGATCTTCCATACTATGCAGCAATTCCTCTTCTAGGTAAATATACAAATACAAAAACACTAATTTGAAAGGACACCTGCACTCCCATGTTTACTGAGCACTATTTACAATAGCCAAGATATGAAAACAACCTAAATGTCCCCAAAGAAATCAATGGACCAATAAAATGTGGTATATATACACAATGGAGTACTACTTAACTATCAATAAAGATAAGCTCATGCCATTTATGGCAATGATTGATGGAACTGGAAGGCATTATGCTAAGCAAAATAAGCCAGAATGTGAAAGATGAATAATATAGTGTCACTTACGTGTGGACTATAGGAAGAAAAAACAATAAAAAGTTCAGACAAAGACAAACATTAAAACCAACTCTTGAAAACTGACCATCAAACATGCATCCAGAGGGGACAGAGAGGAGTGAAAACAGGATAGAGAGAGAGAGTCAATGGACTATAACAGAGGACTATCGGTGCTTCACTGGTAGGTGAAGCTTCATTGGTAGCTAAGGTGTCTACACCTGAGAGAAGAAATCTTGCATTTCCAAAACAGTAGGAAGGATATGAATCAATGGTACTGCAATTTAAAAAATGAATATAATATAATTATAATGCAAAACGTTACAAATCTAGACATCTTTTAAGTAAATATGTCCTTTAAATTAGATTATCGATAAACAGTGTTAAGGAAATATTTAAAATTCAACTGTAGGCTTTTAGACCTACCTAATAATTAAATACAAGCTCTGCTATTAGAAAGGTCAATTCCAAATATTCTTTGGTCATATGTATGTTTGCTTTTGTGTTTGGGAATTATAGATGTTTAGCAGTAAATTGTAATTATTCACTTCTTTAAAGTTAATTCTGTGAGGAGGAGTCTAGGTAGATTAAACACAATTGCTTTTCCTATTTGGAGTCTGGATGGCTTGTGATGTATAAGAATGATGGAAAGTTTATGCATTTATATATGTATTCATTCTAAGCTAGTTAACCCCACTGAAGTTTCTGTAGAAGAGCATTAGACTAAATTGTTTAAAGACTGAGATGTGGAAATAATGTCATCATAAATTAGGTAATTTTTATATTCTAAATTAAAATAAGCACTTTTTAGGAAAATTTTCCATCTTACTTTATGAAAGTGTACATATCTTTAAGTGGTTCTAACAAAGTAGATGAAAAAGCATCCTATTAACTGCCTCAGCATAGTGCTGTGCAGAAGCAATAGTAATTGCAGCTTAATCAGTGGAAATGGGAATTGCTATAGACAGCAAAATGAGCATCATGGTATACAATAGAAGGGTAAATGAAATAAGCAAACTAACTTCATTTGTATTTGATTTAAAAAATACATAATCTGACTTTTTCAGATGTATAGATATGTTACCCCTTAGCCAAAGGGAATGTAAGGAGAAAACTGAAAATTGATGGGATTTAATTATATACTAAAGACCAATAATTAAACTTTAATGAAATAATTCTAGTTTTTTAGATATAAGATTATGGGTTCCACAATTTTATGGATATCCATGTGACAGACATAATCACTCCTCCACACCATGCACTAAGTAGTCTGACATTCAGATACCTGGCTAGGATCTAGCACTAAGTTGTCTACTTGCTGTTGGTTACTTCTTTAATATTAGTGTCAGTTTCCTTATCATTAAAACTCCATAATAATGCATAAATCTAAGTATGGTAATGAAATATCAATTAGATATGCAGATCTATATGACTTAAGCCATGAGTAATACATAAGTTCTTAGTGTATGTCAGATGCCAATAGTTTAATTATTACATGTATTGCTTAAAACATGGCATACTTGTGGGCCTCACTGGTGGTGCAGAGGTTAAAGTCTCAGCACTGTGAAGCTTTTGCCAGCCACTTCCTCAAGAGTTTGAGTCTTAGCCAAGTGAAATAACCCACATGGCACAGCAGACCTCTCCTGTCTGGCCCACTGCTCCCCTCAGCAGTGTATTTCAATAGATGGGCCGTTCTGCTTCCCATTCTGTCTTTATGAATCCTCTTAGCCTCCACACTTCTGACCTACACGCCATCTCTTGTATGCATAAATAAATAAATAAATAAATATTTTTAAAAATGTCATACTTGCAAAACATTAAGTATAATTTTGTGATGAGCATACAGTTTTAATCTGCATTCTTTTCTTTTTTTTTAAAGATTTATTTTTTTATGCATACAAGCCAGGTAGTAGGCCAGAGGTGTAGGTTGGTGAGAGGATTCACCAGAGACAGATTGGGAAGCAGAAGAGGCAGGTGGACTGAAGTACACTGCTGAGGGGAACAGCAGGTGAGACAGGAGAAGTCTGCTGTGCCATGTGGGAAGCTTCCTGGCCGGATATCAAACTTGTGCTGTAGTGGCTCTGGATAGCTTCATAGTGCTGCACCTAACCCATTGCGCCACCAGGAAGACCCCTGCATTCTTTTCTTGATGTATTTGTTTTCTAAAACAAAAAGAATATATAAATATATTTATATGTGCAGAGTTAGAAAATTTAGAGGTAATTAGAAAATGTGAGGGATAGTCATTTTCTGGCTATAACCTTACTTAAAAATGTCCTTTTCCAAGCAAACTGTCATAGAATTTTGTATAAATAAATTAGGTACTTCATTGAATAAAATTCTTTAAAGCATGTGATAAATATTCATTTCCACATTAATAAAATGAATGTGTTAATGAAATTTGATAAAATCATATTCAAAAATATAAAAGTTAATTGTCATAATAGACTTCCAGGTATCATAAATCACTCTCACAGAAAAAGAAATTAACTTTAGAACAATTTCATTTAAAATAATGACCATGACTCCCTTGGGGAGTGGCTGGCTGTATAGATAGTTCTCTGTGAATGTCATTGCATGCTTTTTGGGCTATAAGAATAACTTTTTATTTTGATTATTTGAAATTTCGCATTGCATTGTACTAATTTATGCTATAGCACCATTAATTTAGCATTTACTATCAATATTATATAATACTGGTGATAGAGGAACTAAAACATTTAATTAAATGTATATGATTTTTCTATATTTTCCGCTGAACTCATAAAGGAGCATTATTATACAACTGTAAAAGTCTTTCTCAAGAAAATGACTGAGTGATCAAGCAGACAACACAGAAGACTGACTGGACCAAAATCTATTAGAGAAATGTGTATACAGTGGCAAAATTAATTAGTATTTCATCATCCCATACAGCGTCATTTGGCAAGTCATATTTATAAACCAGAAAGGTATCCTCCTCTTCAGTGGAGAGGTTTTCCAAATTCCATCAATGGGGAAGCAATGGACCCTTTGCTAGAGTGATCTGCAGTAGTCAAAAAGCTAATTTTGGCAACCATATGTTTTCCTACTTATTCAGCATTCCTGATTGTGGAACACCAGTCCTTTCTCTGCTGTGATTCAAAAGCTTAGGTAAAAACTTTATTAGTGCAGCATAAAATATGGTAGAAGTGGGAACTGATTTACCATCACAGCTTTTAACCAGAATTACCTGACTTAAGCACTAGACTGTAGGATGTTTCCATAGGACTCTACAGGAATTAATTCTCTCTGGAGAAGTATAGTTTACTTCTTATTAAACCGTACTCCTCAATAAACCTTCTCAACCTTAACCATGACTTCTCTGCCCTTTCAGTGAGCAACCCATGTCATTTAAATCAGGAAGATTTGCGAATATAAGCAATTGGAGTGCTATGGGAACACTGGAAGGCAGAACAGTTAATGAGAAAAAGGACAAAAGTTACCTTGAAACCAAGGAACTATTGGTAGAGAGCATAGACATGGCTAAAATAATAGATTCTAAGTTGTAGATTAGTGCTTTGGAGCTTATCGAATACATGCTAACACTACTAATGCTTTCCTACAGAAACATCCTATAGTCTAGTGCTTAACACTTTTTCCTCCACTCACGTATTCACGTGTTCATCTAGTCTCCAGTTTTTCACGCCATGGTGGATTTATTTGGAACTACTAGGAGCTATTTTTTTTAAAGATTTATTTATTTATGCATACAAGCTGGGGTACAGGCCAGAGGCGTGGGGTGGCGAGAGGGTTCACCAGAGACAGAGTGGGGAGCAGAACGGCAGATCGATGGAAATACACTGCTGAGGGGAGCAGCAGGTGAGGCAGGAGAGGTCTGCCGTGTCATGTGGGAATCTCCCCGGCCTGGCGTCGAACTCGCGTTCCCGCTGCCGACAGCTCCACAGTGCAGGGCTTAACCGCTGCGCCACCAGGGAGGCCCAGGAGCTATTTTTTTTTTTTTTATCATACTCAGTCTAGAAGCTTTAATCTCTATGCATTTAAAATTTCGTTAAAATATATCCAGTAGTTCAAGAGCTGTGTGTGTTTTATTGATTGCTTATACCATTCATGCGGTGGCACAGAAAATAGCTGGCACAAGAAGTGTTAAGTCAAGTAACATTGGTTAAATGCTATGATGGTAAATCAGTTCCCACTTCCACATTTTAAGTGAATATTTAAATACAATTAAATGAGGATGAACTAAGGTCATTTTCGGCTCAACAAAGTTGAGAGAATTACCAATGGAATTAGTCTCCAAAATTGCTAGTGGAATTTCCTTGGCTAACAGGAAATAATGACATATAAAAATTTTGATTTAAGGCCTGCCTGGTGGCACAGGGGTTAAAGTCTCAGAGCTCTCACCAGCCGCTGTGGCATGAGTTTCATCTCTGGCCAGAGAGCTGACCCACATGGTGCAGCAGACCTCTCTTGTTTTGCCCACTGCTCCCTTCAGCAGTGTATTTCAGTAGATCTGCCGTTCTGCTCCCCACCCTGTCTCTGTTGAATCTTCTCCCCCGAACCCCACACCTCTGGCCCACACCCCAGTTTTTGTATGCATAAATAAATAAAATAAATCTTTAAAATAAAGAAATTTAGATTTATATGAAGGAATGCAGAACATGAGAGATGGTGAAATGAATTGTGTGCAATGTTAGGCATTTGACTTTTTTTTCATTCTTAATTATGTTAGGAAACAAGTATCAGACTAGAACCATAAAAAGTAACATTGTATTTTGCCATCTTATAAAATATGTGCTTTTATAATGCATTACAACTAGAGTCCATGGAAAGGAAGTACTTGGAATTATACTATTAAAAAGCATAATTTCACATAAATGGAATTAATACTCCAACATCAATTGTGTATTTAAACATATTATTGCAATCTTTATAGTAACAATTAAAATAATGACACAGCACCTCCTTGGTAGTATATGGGGTTAAGTCTGAGACGCCTGTCCAGGAAGCTAACCCACATATGGTGTAGCAGAACTCACCTGTCTCCCATGCTCCTCCCCTTAGCAGTTTATTTCAGTAAATCTGCCTGTTCTGCTCCCTACTCTGTCTCTGGTGAATCCTCTCACCCCCCCATGCCCTGCAACCTTTGGCCTACACCCCAGTTCTTCTATGCAAAATAAATAAAATCTTTTTAAAAATACACATCTTAAAAAATAAAATAATTACACAAAAAAGATAGCCAAAATATCACTAATGAAAAGTAAATGTAAATTTTAAAATATGCATCTAGTTCAAAAGAAAAGAGGTAACGATGACAAATTAAGCAAAATAAATATGAATAAAATGCAAATAGAATAAAGATATATTTAAAAATAATCATATCAATAATTGCATACAAATGGAATGAATATTCATTTCCTTACTGAAAATAAAATCAAGAACAAAAGATCACAAATATAAAGAACAAGCTGAAAGTAGGAACATAGAAACAGATGTACTATGCTAAAGATAAACACAATAAACTGGTTTGTCCTTATTATTATCGAAGCAGACTTTAGAAAAAAGAATATTGACACATGGAGGAAAATTTCATAATGAAAAATGTTAGTTATCAGGAAGACATCAGCATTGTGGATGTATTTACACCTGAAAACAGAGCTCCAAAATACATAAAGCTAGGGCTATAGAATAAATTTCAGTAGTTAAGTTATTGAAATATTTTAGAGCATGTTTACTAGTCAACATTAAAATTTAATCAGAAATCAATTACAAAAATTAGCAAACATTTGAATAGAAACTAGAACCAATTTTACATATATTCTTTCAGAATCAATGTTGGAAACACTTCCCAAATTGATAAATGAACAGATTAATTCATGATAAGATTATAAGAAAAGAAAATCACAGATGAATGTCCTTTATCAAATCAAATTTAAATTGTTTAAAAGTGATATATCATGACCAAGTGCTATTTATTCCAACAATGTAAAATTGAAATATATTTCTAAGATGAATCAATAAAATTCACAATATTAATAGACTAAGAAAAGAAAAAAAGCACATGATAATAGATGAAGAAAAAAGATTTGACATGTTCGACACTCATTTATAATTAAAAGTCCTGTGCAAACTAAAAATAGAAGGGAATGTTCTAACCCTGATATAGGATGCTTACCAAAAATCCTTCAGCTAACATTATACCTAATAGCTAAATATTTTCCCCTTAAAGTAGGAAACATGCCAAGGATGTCCAATCTCACATTTTCTTAGAAACTAGCAGCTCTGAGCCAGTGTCATAAAGCAATTAAAATAGAGTTAAAAGGAAAAATATAATAATTAAAATTGACTCTATTTGCAAATGACAAGACTTTATACATATATAGAAAATCCTAGAGACTGCAGTAAAAAATATATTGGATTTCTCAATGAATTCATTAAAATTGCAGGATACCAAATCAACCTACACAAAAGGAGATTCTGCCATTTTGAAGAGTACAGTATAATAAATGCAATTAATCAGAGAAAGACAGCTACTGTATGGTCTTACTTGTATGTGGAATCTAAAGAAGATGAGAAATTCAGAATTTTAGTTGAAAGAAGAAGTGGGAAGAGGAGTGGAGGAATTGGGGGAAGTTGGTACAAAGATGCGAATCTGTGATACTAGTAATTTCACTGTATATACATATATCAGATCATTATGATATATATCTTAAATTTATTCAACATTGTACTTTAATCACATTTTAATAAAACTGGATAAATATAATAAAATGAAGTCAGTTGTAATTCTTATATATAATTAACAAACCAGAAAATAAATTTAGGAAAAATATCATTTAATATAGCATAAAAATTTAGTCCTTAGGAATGAATTCAATGGAAATGTATAAGACCTCTCCTCAAAAAACTACAAAATCATGTTAAAAGAAATTGAAGAGCTGAATAAATGGAAGCATAGAAAGTTATATTGTCATGGATAGATGTAGTCATAGAATCAAAATATTAACATTTACTATAGACCAGTTTTCCCTGAATTGATCTGCATATTAAAAATGATTGCAATCAAAATTTAAATTGATGATTAAAATTTTTCATTAATATTCCATACACTTTTGTAAAATAAACTTTTTATTTATTTTTTTAAAAAAAATTATTTATTAATACAATGCTGGGGTGTGAGCCAGATGTGCGGAGGGGTGAGAGGATTTACCAGAGAGAGTGGGGAGCAGAATAGGCAGAGTGACTGAAATACACTGCTGAGGGGAGCAGCTGGTGAGACAGGAGAGGTCTGCTGCGCCATGTGGGAAGCTTCCTGGTGGGGTATCGAACTCGTGGTGCCGTGGGTCTGGATAGCATCAAAGTGCTGTGACTTAACCTGTTACACCACCAGGGAGGTCCTAAAAAATATTTTTTAAGGAAGTGAAATTCCTCCGTTTTCTTTCTTTTTAGTTAGGAGGGCTTTAGCTATGCGAGGTTTTTTGTGGTTCCATATGAATTTCATCAGTAGTCGATCTATTTCTTTGAAGAATGTCATTGAGATTTTTATTGGAATAGCATTGAATCTGTAAATTGCTTTTGGTAGGATTGCCATTTTGATAATGTTAATCCTTCCA
>PVIJ01017052.1:0-30726 GCA_004024925.1 Scalopus aquaticus | reverse complement strand
TGTTTTTGTTGAGTTGTGTGAGTTCCTTGTAAATTTTTGTTATCAGTCCTTTATCAGATGTATTGTGTGCAAAGATCTTTTCCCAGTTGGTAGGGTGTCTGTTAGTTTTGGTTAATGTCTCTTTTGCTGTACAGAAGCTTTTTATTTTGATGTAATCCCATCTGTTTATCTTGTCTTTCACTTCCTTCGCTTTGAGGGACGTGTCTTTCAAGATTTTGCTGAGATGTATGTCGTGTAGAGTTTTGCCTATATTTTCTTCTAAACCAAAAAATTCAAATATCTGGGAATAAATCTAACAAAAGAAATAAAGGACTTATACAAAGAAAACTACAAAACTCTGTTGAAAGAAATAGAAGAAGACACAAGAAGATGGAAAGGCATCCCATGCTCGTGGATTGGAAGGATTAACATTATCAAAATGGCAATCCTACCAAAAGCAATTTACAGATTCAATGCTATTCCAATAAAAATCTCAATGACATTCTTCAAAGAAATAGATTGATTACTGATGAAATTCATATGGAACCACAAAAAACCTTGCATAGCTAAAGCCCTCCCAACTAAAAAGAAAGAAAACGGAGGAATTTCACTCCCTGATTTCAAACTATATTACAAAGCCATAATAATTAAAACAGCATGGTACTGGAACAAAAACAGACAGAAAGACCAATGGAACCAAATAGAATACCCAGAATTAAAGCCACATATCTATGAACAACTAATCTTTGACAAAGGAGCAAAAAAAATGCAGTGAAACAAGGACAGTCTATTCAATAAATGGTGCTGGGAAAACTGGACAGCCACATGCAAAAAAAATGAAGCTAGACTACTACCTCACACCCTGCACAAAAGTCAACTCAAAATGGATAAAAAACCTGGATATAAGACCTGAAATCTTCGTCAGTTTTACAGTCCATTAGATATTTGAAAATAAGCCCCAGATTCCCCTCGAGTCATATCTTCTGTGGTCCTTGTATTCTAGATCTTTCTGCTCTTCTCTATATTCCTCATGTACCTGGTATTTCAGATTCCTTATCATTTAGTTCACCCACTTTTAAATAAGAACATTCTAATTCTTACATTATATGTGTAAGAACTACATATTGTAATTGAATTAGAATTTTTGCCTCTTTTATTATAAGTAAAGTTCCAACAGCGGTTATGGACAAAAATGTAACCAATTAGATCCATGCCAATGGTCCTGTTAAGTATTTTGGACACTGTCGAAAGAATTTCCTTTCCTCACAGAAAAGTTCTACAATAGATCTTCATTCCGTGCTAACAAAATAGATTAATTACTTCAACTTAATTGATTGTTTGCAGTTTCTCAACGTGTTCAAGATCCTGGAAACCAAATTCCACTGTGGTCCTTCCATTTGGGTCCATCTATGTTTATAACTAGCTTGATTCTGGCACTAAAACAAGTGCCCAGAATGTTGCAATAACAAAGAGTCTACATATTTCCCCAGCTTAGTTTTCTATTTGGGATATGTAAGAAGTTAAGAGAAACCAGAGGAAGCAAAACTTTTCTGTTTATTTTTGCCCTGTTGATGTAAATCACTTTTTTTGAGTCTCATGTGAATTTGTTCTATTTTGGAAGGACCCTTGATTATCAAAAAGTTAAATTGACAGAAGAAGTTCTCAAGCTATATGTGTTGTGTGTGTGTTTATATATACACAAACATATTTTTTATAATTTTATATATATATATATATAAATAATTTGTTCTCTAAATCTGTAACCTAGAAAAAGTTTCATTTTTATATTTAGGAATGCCTTCTGACATTACAGAAGTATTTCTTTCTTGGAATATCTTCATAGACCTTGTGAAATCCTATCTGTTTATCAAGGTTCAGCTAAAATTCTTTCCAGCTAAAACTTTTCTTCTGCTATAATGGTATCATTTTCTTTCTTGGGTTTCTAAGGACTACCTCCGGCACCTCTCTATAGCTCGATCCCACTTTGCTGTGGTCCTATGAACACTTATACAAACATCTATACTTTACCAGGCTTCCTGTCCTAAGTCCAATGCCATTCTGAAGTTTCTGGCAGACATTTTTCATTTTCTTTTTTTTTATCTTGACTTGAATTTTAACACTTTTCTTCTGGTAAAATTAAGTCTTCATGTAAGTCTCAATGAGAGGCTCTGCTTGTGATGCTGGGGCCACATAACTGACACCAGCAGGAAGTACAGGTCTATCTAGGACGTTCATTTGGAACACTGACCGCCTTGTTAGGGGCTCCTGAGAATTGACTCCAGCCATGGTGTCAACAGTCACCATCGTCTGTAGGGTCATGGCCCTGGTTCAGCAGTGGCCTCTGGTCTCCAATGGTGACCTCAGTCGTGTCCCAACCCGGCCCTTCCTGTTCTTGCCTCTGGTTCTGGTTCCTGCCCGTCTTCTGAGGCTGCCCCTCACTTCCCTGTTGAGATAGTGCACTATCTAGTCCTCTTCTAGTCAACTGTCACTTCTGTTGTCTGCAACTAAGAATGCTGACTGGCAGAGGAAGAATCTTTGTTTTATTACTGCTTGATTACCATGTGCCAACTATGTTTATTGAATGATTTAGATCATGCTGGATATAATGTTTGGGGGAGCAAGTGGGGAATTGGCAGGCCAAATTTTATGCCATAAAGTAAACAGTAGTGTCAAATTTGAAAGTGTGAAATTCTAGATCTGTTTGGGAAATGCTTTTTCCCCCTACCCTTCTGTAGATAGTCTCTGTCTAGCTTGTCAGCAGCCCGAGTGTTAGCTTGTTGACTTTCTAATATTTGCAGGGTTGTGGTGTTCAGTTGTCCTGGGAATATCTAGCCTGAGAAGCTTCCTAGACTTTTGGAATCATTAGGGAAATGGACATTCAGAAGGGGCACTAGAGAGTGGCTTGCTTCCTCCTCTTGCCCTGTAGCCTGCAGTGCTTTCCTCTCGCAAGAACCAGGGACCCAGCCACAGAGAATTGAGCATGGCACTTGGTGCTTCCTGCTTGTTAGAGTTTTGCTAGATCTTGAGCTTGCCAAGCAAGCTGCAGGTATGAGAGCTTTCTAAATTCCGAGGACAGGAGTGTGATGCAAGAGGAGCTGTGTCTTTCCTAGAACCATATCCTCAGCGCTCACATACCCTTTAAGTCTGGAAGATGGCCCAAGGTTTCCTGGTGATTCCATTGCTCTACCACCTTCTCCCTGCGTCCCTTGGCATTGGCAGAACTGTGTGTGTGTGTGTGTGTGTGTGTGTGTGTGTGTGTGTGTTTATGTGTGTACACACACATGTAAGATAGGGACTGAGAATGTCAGCCTCTCTGAGGGACTCGCCCTCTGACAGAGAGTGATGCATTTCCTGATGGCCTGTGGTGGCCGTAGCTGGGCCCGGGGGCCTGGCTTCTGTTCAGCAGCCACCGCGCTGCCCCTTCACTGGCCTTCCCCGCGGCCTCGGGGGAGCCCGCTCTACGTCTGTGCCACTTCACTGGCTCCAGAAAGCTGTACGTTTCCAGCATGAGGAGAGAGATAAGTGTGTTTATCAAACAGCAGCCCTGGAACAAGAGTCTTCTCCTAGCGGGAATGCATCAATCACTTCTCAGGACTGACCTTTTGTGGTTTGCCTCTTGTAAATGATGTTTTGCTTTTCCTGGTGGCAGGACAAAATGGGAGCTCCCTGATTGAGCATGTGGTAAACAGTGAGGCTGTGGTCCTGTGGTGCCCGTCCTCTGCACAGTGCGTCCTGCCGTCAGGTGAGGGAAGCAGCTTTGGGGACAAGGAGATAGAACTGGGAATGCATTTAGACGTCCTGGTTACAGTCGGCCAAGAGGATGCTGGGTGATTTGTGTGACACTTGGCCTGAAACGTTGCTCCAGGTTTGTGCCCAGGAACCCACCACACCTCGGTTTGTGTCAAAGCATTTTGGTGGAAAAACCAGCAGGGGCTTTTGTGCTCACACTGCGCAGGGCAGAGCAGAGCCTGGGCTCATGGTTTGCATTTCGAAATTGGAACAAAGGAGCATTTGTTCTCTTTCCTGAGTGACTACGTAGTGTTTCTCAAGAACATTTTGAGACAGAATGATGTTGATTTGACTTAGGACAAAAATCAATGGGTTTTTTTTTCTAAGAAAGATGAGAGGCCCTCTTTTCTCACATATCTCCTTCATTGCCTTTGGAAATAGTTCACGAGAACATCAGCCTTTGAACTTATTAGCCATAGGCCCAGGACTATTCCTATTAATACATTGTTTGGGAGGTCAACATGAAACCCCAACTGGAATGTAACAAAAAGACACCAGAAGAGAGCAGCCTTCTTTGTGATCATTAAGATGATGTGAAAAAGAGAAATCTATACTATTGACCTAACTTTGCTACTCCCTGCTTTTGTTTAGGGTTGCCACCCCGAATCTCCATGACTAAACTCACTACTTGTTGCAGAGATTCCCTAAGCTGTGTGATTCATAACCCTCTTCCAAATGGAGGCTTTGCAGAGAGTGTATTACTCACCTGTGCATGGGAAATGCAGCTGATGGGGCCAGCTGGTTGCAATGGTGACTTCTCTGTGGGTCCTTCTGGCAAGTTCTTGGATCCTGAATCTCTTATGACTTAAATTGTGCTGAATGACAAACAAATAATGCTGACAGTAGTAAGGACCTTTGTTCATTATTGGCTTCCCATGGGTGTCATCAACCTTCTTGTGACCAAAGGGGAAGGAAGATGGCCCAGGGGGTGCCAAGTGTGTCTTACCCATCCCCACTTCCAACCTGTCATTTATATTTTAATCTGGAGCAACCAACAATGGCACAGTGGCAATAGTAGTGACTTCCACCTGTGGAGTATAATCGTGCACTTATAATGAAACAATCCTCTGATTCTGTGTATGGGAGTTTCCACTTTGAAAATTGGGCTTTATTATTCTAGGACAATACTCTAAGACTTGTTTTTGTGTTTCCTAAAACAATTGGATATCATTTATGGAAGATTTAAGTCAGGAAAATCAGAATTTGGAAGGCACACCCGAGATAGATTGGAGTGGTGGAGTTGGAGGCTTTCAGCATTTAGCCTCTTGGCTTTAGGCTGTGAAAACAGGAAGAGCGCTCCTTTATTACAGTTTTCTGCTCACAATAGGATGGGATCCAGGTTCTGGTGTCTCAGAGACAAACTGCCACCTGTAAGTGGATTTTCAAAGGGTGTGCTTTGTAGAGTTTTGCTTGTTTTCTCCCCTCCCCACCTCTCTTCTACCCTCCCTTCCCCCACTTCTTTTTCTTCTCTCTCTCACAACTTTAAATTTATAGCAAAAATTATACTGCTAATTTTATCAGTTGTCCTCAAATCATACAGTTGATTATTAAAGGAAAGATTTTGGCTCCCCCGTTGGGTCAGGACTTTTAGGTAGAAACATGCCTTCTTGAAGCCAGTGTAGTTACAACAGCATTTTCAGCAAACAGTTATCAAAGAAATGGTCATCCAAGCACTCAGGGGTGAGGCTGCCATTGCCATAGATGCCTTTGGAAATTGTGTTAGGAGTCACTTCTTTGGAAATGGCTTCTTTAGAAGTGCTTCATTTTGTTAACGGTAGAACATAAAGGAAATAGGGATAGTCCCTGTATTACATATTTAAAAAGAAACCTGGAGGTTAGAGAGGGTGTCATTCCAGAAACAAGGCACTTAAGCAGAAACAGAGGTGGAATCGGGACCCAATTTGTCTGATAACAAGGCCCTTACGACACAATGGTAATGACCTTCTGTGGCTCAGAGGGAAAGTTCTAACCTGGCTTGGCCTACAAGAGAAAACTGTCTTTCCTCCTTACCTCACCATGCACCAGCCTCACTCCACACACACACGGTCACTCTCTGTGTTCACAGAGGCCAACGCAGTGACTGGAATGCCCCCTGTAGGGAGCCTTTTCTGGGTGGCTGTCACCCCAAAGGTTGCTCAGGAACAGAGCTCTGCAGCTGTGATTTCATGTCCTGCCAAGCTAGAAGAGTCATCCTTGGAATGTTCCCTGGCTTGTAGTTGGCACTCAAAGAAGTGTTACTCAGATGGACAGAAGCGCCAAGCTTGGTGCTCTTTGCCCTGATGTGTATGAAGACCTTTTGCTTTCCTAAGCACTTGCATCTTTATTCTCTTTTGAGAACTTCATTAAATATCTGTGATAAATCTCTCCACTCGGCTGAGGAGAAGTCTTGATACTAACCCAAGTTCATGGTACGAATCAGTGTTAAGTTGCAGTCAAGTTTGTAAAGTTTTGGTGTGATATCTCCACCCCTCTTTCTTCCTGATTGGACTTTAAATGTCTTTTAGTTGGTCTTTAAGTGTCTTGAATTGATGAAAGAGCCAATATTACTCTAGATTCTGAGGTTTCCTTGAAAACAGGGACTTGTGACAATGAAAATGATGTTTATGAGAAAAAGTGCTGTGTTGAACAATTATTTATACCCTTGCATTCTCACCAAAACTGTCCTGATACTTGATCTCTTCTTTCTCAGGTCAGAAAAGCCTTCATCCACCCAGAGTTCTGTAGCCATTAAGTGGGGGGGGGGCACACAATTTACATAGGATTTTGTTCTGAAGATCTTAAAATGGATGGGTCTCAAACACAGATAGTACTCTCTTTAAGATTAGGTATTTTTATGACTTGCGAAGTGCTCGTTACCTTTTTTTTCTAGCAATTTTAGGTCTATTCAAATGTTGGCTTCTAGAAATGTAGGACAGTTATGACGGGAGGTACTTAAATGCCTAATAGTCATTGCTAAAAGACGTCAAGAGTCAGAACTTTGGAACCTAACCAAGCCAAGCTGGCAGAGTTTTCAGTTTGGGTCTGGACTCCAAAGTTCAGATGCCTGAAGTCAGTAAAACTTCTATGAGATAAGTTTTACTCAAAGTGTGCTTCTTAGACCAGAACATTGACCTCAGCGAGGAATTTGTTAAAAATACAAGATCCCATGCTCTTCTCCGGATGCAGAATCTGAATTTTAAAGATATAACTAGGTGAGTCATAGGCACATTCCAGTTTGAGAAGCACTTCCTTGTGTAGTCTTAGGGAATATTAGGGTTCTCCAGAAAAATCGATGTATTTATGTCTCCATCCAGATTTATTGTAAGGAATTGACTTTCAGTTATGCTAGCTGTGATATCCCATGATCTGGTGTCTATACATAGCTGCAGGCCCAGGGAGCCCTTAGTATAATTTAGTCTGAGTCTGAAGGCCTGAAAACCAGGAGAACCCATGGCATAATGCTCAGTCCAAGACAGGAGGAGATTATGTCCCAGCTCAATCAGGTGGAAAAGGTTCCAAGGCTCCCTTCCTTAATCACTTTGTTCTATTTGGACTCTGAACAAATTGGGTGATGCCCACTCACCTTAGGAGGCGCAATCTGAGTTACTACTGATTCAAATGCTAATCTCACCTGGGAAACACTCACAGAGGGACCCAGAAGTAATGTTAGTCCAATATTTGGGTATCCTGTGATACTATCAAGTTGACATATAAAATTAGCCATCATCGATGATAAGCTACTTGGCTATACCTGCTTTGGATTGAGAATTACATTATTGCTTCTAGAGAACCAAGAAAGTAAGCTCTCCATCTCCATTTATTTAGAGTCAAGGATATTGCTAAGTGCATTTTCAAGTAGATTGGGAGCTACGTTGATGAGTTCCTGGAAACTTGAAGCTATTCCTCTGGCTACCCCTGGGCTCCACTGACTAGGAGTGTGAACATGAGGTGGGGGGCTTGTTAGGAAGAGTCACAAACCCATCTTTGTGCTCCCATATACAGACCCATGTTTTAACAAGGGCCACAGGTGATCAGTATGTACAGTCACATGTGAGAGACACTGCTGTCGTTGCCTCCAACTAGAAGTACTCACCCCCATTACTCAACTAAGTGAAGAAACTACTTCAGGTTTTTACCACTGGTTACTTGGAGATGGAGTCTTCTGTGGGTGTTCTGAGGTGAAGGAAAATAGCCCAGTTTTCTATAGAGCAATGATTCTCCACCTAGGTGCCCCTTGGAGTGACTGGACAGTTATAAAGGATGCCAGATGCCCGAGACCCACTTTTTTAGAGGCTGATTCTGAACTTTAATTCATATATGAAGAAGAAAGTCTGACTTCTGAGCCTAGGTGATGCGTTTAATTTATGGGCACCTCGGAAGCCTTATTTATTTCTCCTTGTCCCGGTGTGACCCACAATAGAGTCACTTCATCTTGCCAAGATCAGCTTGATTTGCTCCTGTCTCGTGGAGGTGTTAGCAAATCTGCCTAACTTAGTGTAGTCTGAAGAGCCAATGAGCATATTGTCGATTCCTTCTTTTCGGTCATCAATAAAGATATTGAATACGTAATAAAGATATTGAACCCTGTCATACTCTAGGACAAAAGCATGGGTGTTTACAATAACACTTATAACCTAAGGAGTCCTGCTGATTGAACTCACACTCCCTCTCACTGTCGGGCATCGCATTTATGAGGATTTTGCTTACATGTGGAATTTCAGTCATCACTAGAAACGTTGAAGAGATGCCCTAATTCCTCCATTCTTTCAATATATCATGGGCCTCCAATCACTCTTCTTCCTGTAGCTTACTGTCCTTCATGTGTGTCCTTCATGGTGTCCCCAAAAGACACCCTCCCACAATGTCTTTGTCATTATTGGCAACTTGGACTCAGGATCATAACAATATTAAAACACCTGCCTCTTGCCCTGGGTATCTTGAGGGCTTCTAGATATCACTATTCTCACCATAACTTTCCCTTCTCCCCTATTCGCAACACCCATCGATCATGATATTTAGTCCCTGGAATTTATTTGGAAGGTAGCCCAGGACACTATTTGATGTCAGTAGGTCGGTCAGGGCAGCTTTGTCATGAACGAGAGAGGACTGGGCTCCAGTTATCTCATGGACAATAATTCTTGTACATGCGGTGAGAGAGCAGGTTGAACAAACTTACTTTCCAGTTTCACCGTTTCAGTTCCCCAGCCGGAGCAGAGAGGAAGTGCTGGGAATATTTCCGAGGCAATGATTCTTCATTCTGAAATGTCAGGCAGCCAGCAGCCTGTGGCAAGGCCTCTTCTCAGTGCTTCCTCTTTGTTTGTCTTCAGATTATCCCTTGACTTAGAAATAAAATGCCAGTACAGTTAATAATGTAACTGGCGGACAGACATAGAGTCATTTGTCTCCATAGAGGGAAACAAAAGCCCGTATCAACCCAAACAAACAGATGACAGTTCTGCAGAAGAACTTTTGCTTATCACTGTCCATCCAGGAAACTTTCCATTTTTGCTTTAATTTAAACCACTCACTTGAAACACCAATCACAGCCGGAAATAAAGATAAATGATGTGCCTTCCTCTAGTCTTTGAAATGGGCGCCCTGCCTTTGCTCTGGTCTTGCAACCATACCCGCACATGCTCCTTTGGTTCTCCAGCAATCTTTCTACTGTTCTCTGTATATGAAATGCTTATTCAGCCTCCGGGACTTTCTACCTGTAAATGCTAATACCTGGAAAGCAGCTTCCCCACCCTTGCCTCTTTGGCTATTGAAATTCTCCTCCCAGTCTCAGCCACATTTTCTCCATCATTCCCTTCTCTGGTGATGGCCTTCTCAGCTTTCCTTTTCTTACTTATGTTTATCAGACACTTTGCAACTTAGTAAGGATCTGGCTGTAAATTTGCTGTCTCTTCATTCATTCATTCATTCATTCGTTCATTCATTCATTCGTTCTCCACAAATTATTCCTGAGAACCGACTCTATGCAAAGGATAAGACCCATGGCATAATGACAAGATCAACAGATGTCAACAGATGTCATAGAACTTATCATTTGGTAAAGGAAACAGCCATTAAGTAGTTACAACGAGTGTAAAATTGAAAACTATTTTGAATATTTTTCCAAGGTTAAATATAGGGACTTTGTTTCCCTGACAAAGTGATTTTTGAGTAGAGCTGGAAAGGGTTCTCAGGAATGACTTAGGGTAAAGGCAGACTCTTCCCACGTTGGCAGCAGCATATGCAGGAATCTCCAACACCAGCGTGACGTGTGCACATGACGTGTGTGCAGTGAGGGGCCCCAGGGGCTGGGAGGCAGGGCTGAGGAGTTGGCAGGGCTTGGCTGAGTCGTGGCTTGTTGACCTTCCACCCAATTCTGGTCTTTATTTTTAAAATGAGTTTGTTTTTAAGATTTATTTATTTATACATAAAAGCTGGGGTACAGGCCAGAGGCATGGGGCGGCGGGAGGGTTCACCAGAGACAGAGTGGGGAGCAGAACAGGCAGATCTACTGAAATACACTGCTGAGGGGAGCAGTGGGTGAGACAGGAGAGGTCTGCCGCACCATGTGGGATTCTCCCGGGCTGGGCATCGAACTCGCATCAGACACTACCGACAGCTCCACAGCACAGCGCGCAACCGCTACGCCACCAGGGAGGCCCCTGGTCTTTATTTTATGGACAGTATGAAATCACTGTGGACTGGAAGAAGTGGAATTTCGATGGTTATTTACAGGATAGAAAAATAATTGAGAATGGTATTGAACTGGGAAAAGGATAAGTGATACAATTGCCAGCCAGATTACCAAGAACATTAATCCCTTCAAGTCTGTTAATGAGAAGCTGTTAGGATATAACCCGGAGCACTTATGTGCAAGTCCCCAAGGCCTTCCCGAGACAATGGCTGCATCGGGGTCAGTGCCTTCAGCTATTCCATCAGGGTTTCCACATCTGTGACTGGAGAACTGCTTTCACTGAGCTCCAAGTGAAATAGTATTTTTTTAAATTTTTTTAATTTACTTTATATCCTTTGCATTACTGTGTATCTCCCGTAGGTTTCCCACCACCAATTCACCCGGGAACCGTCACCACAGTCCCCTGTGC
Organism: Scalopus aquaticus; assembly: GCA_004024925.1. Taxonomy (NCBI): domain Eukaryota; kingdom Metazoa; phylum Chordata; class Mammalia; order Eulipotyphla; family Talpidae; genus Scalopus; species Scalopus aquaticus. Next base: position 19,882 of record PVIJ01017052.1, on the reverse strand, counting down.
GCTTTTCCCCCCTATTTTGGCCTCTTCCTCCCCCTCCCTTGTAGAATGTCTCTTATTTTTTTAACTGTCCTTTCTCTGCCATTTTTCAGACCAGTCCTATTTTAAAAAAGCAAAAACGTTGTTTTCAAAACTGCTGTAAACCTGTAACTGACAAGGCAAAATAATGTATAATTAATTAATTATCTAAAATTAGTTATTTGCACATGAATATGCACAGTGCCCACTAAATTAATGATGAAGTCTCTGAAAGCGGGACCCCTGCAGTCTCGAAATAGAAGGCCCTTGAGTTCTTCTTCACCTCTCGTTTATCTGCAGGGTGTGCTGCCTGCACTGGGTACTGAAAATAAACACTTACTAAAAAAGACATGGAATTGCTACCTTTTTTATGAAAAGGCATCCTGATAGGCCCCGTATGCAAAAGGGAGAGTGGGGAAGGTATCCACATCAGGTACAGGAACTAAGTCACTATTTTGGCAGCTGTCTCTTTCCAACCTTACATACTCTCCTTAATGCTTCCAGCCTAGTGTGTATTATATTTCCCGATGTCAGAGCAGTCTGACTTATTGCCCCAAAGTTGATTTGTAAAAACCCAAACAGGTATAGGAAAGAGACACTTTTCTTTGCTGAGTCACCTATGTATTTTTTTTATAAATATGACAGCAAAGTGCAAACAGTTGTTGCGATGTGATAAAATCCTTGTCTGGTTCATTTGTTTTAACAAAGCATTACAGATCATCTCCAGAAAGACCTCAACAGGTCTCCCGTGTAACACAGTCATTTTTATAATGACAGGAAAATTCCTCTAATTGCCTATTTTGTTGGGAAAACCAGTATTTGTTGGGAATCCACCTGGATCCTATTATAGGACACTTCTCCTCTCACACGTCCACCATCATATTTATGGGAAACCTTCCAGTGCCCTTGTCTGCCCAAGGGGAGAGAGTTGGCTTAGCTGGTGTGACTGGATTGCATTCACCTGTTATCCAGGTGACCTGGACCTGTATGTTTGTGTGAGCCGGTGTGTGCGCTACGTCCTGCATCCAGGCACAGTAGCGATGGAGTCAGAGGATGGGGTGTGTGTTAATGGCAGTAGGATGCAAAAACTAGAGGGATGAGTGAAAGGAAGGGTGGCGTGCAGAGCCAGTTCTGATGGCAAAGTGGTGGGTACAGAGTCAAAAATCGGAGGGGCCAGGGAGCAGTGGTCAGATGTAGACAACACACAAAGCAGAATGAGGAGGGAGGTTGCTGGGCATTCCACGGTGTCTAGAACCAGCTTTTACATGCAGGCCCTGGGCAGAGGGTGAGCGGGCAGTTCACATAAAGGCTAGTCAGGCACAGACAGGAATGGAGAAAATGTGTGGGCACAGAATGGTGTGGATTTCCCATTATTTCCAGAAGAAGCGATTTGGTGAAGAAGAGAAATGCAGGGATGGATTCCAGTGGACCTGGGCAGAGCTCAGTTGTCTTGCTTCTTTGTGCTGGGCTCTGGGTCTCCTCCGCTCCGTAGACTGGAGACTAGGATGGCCACCCACACAAATTTATGTGATTACAGTGCCCACACAGAGCCCAGCTCTTAGTGAGATCCCAGCTTAGCAAAGGCAAGTTTATTTTTCTTCATACGCATCTTCTCTTGCTTTCTCACCTCAACATTCTTGCCCTCTTTTCAACACACCTTCTGTCTCCGAAACTTACAGCCCTCAAAAAACAGGCAAATAAAGAAGCAAATCTCGCCTAGTAGGGAACTTCCTGACATGTTCCAGGGAGTGACCCATCTGTGGGTGAGGAGATGGCAAAGGCACATGCCTGCATTCATCTGCCAGCCAATCCTGTGTGCGGGCATGTGTGAGCAGGTGTGTGTCCTGCACACTAGGGCTTGCAGACCTTGCTCTGCGTGGGGAAAGTATAACCACAGACGCAGCAGAGGACGTGGATGTGTTGGCTATGTGCCCAGTTTCACGTTCCTACACTCTCCCTCTTTTTCTCTCTGGAAGCCAATATGGAGCTTGAGATCCATCCTCGAAAGCCCCTGTACACACACACAGTCCTTGCTGGAATTTGCCTTTGAGCTCAAGCTCCTGAGTTTCTGTCACCTGAACTTTCCAAATGTCTTCACGACTTGTTCATCCTAATTTAGTCAGTCAACCTAGAGTTACCACCTGACATAAACCCAGTGTTGTGTAAGGGACTCCAATGGAACGATAAACAAACCCACACTGTTCATGTTTTCAAAGAGTGGATAATCCAGGAAGAAGGTCAGGTTTTTCGTAGTTCATTACATCAGCACATTTTCTGGTCTGGAGGCTGCTGGGCAGACACAACCTGCGGGAGGTATTGCTGACCCTCGTAGGGGCTAGTCTGATGGCGTGCGGGGCCGCACTCCCTCTGCAGCCCCGGGGGCTAAGAGCCAGCCTGTCTCCTCGCTTCTGGTTGGAGCTGACGTTCTCTCGCTTCTGCTTCCTCACCCTCATCCCTCCTTCATCGTCGCACGGCCTCCCGCATGTGTCTAGCTCTGGGTCCAAATGTTTCCTTTTCTGAAGGACTCCAGTGATATCGACTTATGCCCCCCCACTCCACTATGACCTCATCTTAACTAATAGCATCTGTACTATTTTTTTTTTCAAAAAGCATCATCACATGAGGTACAGCTTTAGCACTTCAAACATATACATTTTGGGGAGACACAATCCAACCTATAACAGAGCTTAACGAAACCAAGATAGGAGAAGTCCAGGTTTCTGTTCTGTCTACTTTCCTAAACCCTCTAAAGTCCTCCTCCTTTCCCCCAAACTTCTCCTTAACTCCTCGTTTCCAGGGCAATTCCCCACTTCACCTTGAACACGAGTTCCCTTCCTCTACTAGATTCTTCATTTCTACAAAGGCAGGAAGTGTGTCTTCTCTTTTGACCCCGCCAGCAGCAGTGTGTCACAAAAGCTCCCGTGCCCCCTGGATAGGGGACTTTCCAGCACTGGGCAGACAGTGCCTGCGACCAGGCCTGCCTGCCCTCATGCCATCCTCCCATTGTATCTGGCAGCTCTGAGTTCCTCTGGATCAGAAAGCCGATAGGAGGCACCTCAGGGAATTGTGGGCTCCTCTGCAGGCCCTCTGGGGCAGGGGCTTGGAGGAGAGTGTTGTAGAGAGCCACCAGCTAAAGTGTCACCCCGCCCCCCGGACTGCTCTTGTGAGAAAAACTGCAGCACAATGGCAAATGACATCCTTCATTAATGAAAAAGACGACAATCTCATCAGAGATCCTAATGATATCCTTAAAACCGCAGGGTAAACGTACAGCGTTCATGCTTTTATCAGAATATCAGATCCAGGAATATTTTCACAGAGCTGTTAGTGTTTTGACACATAACACAGAATGAAAAAAAAGGGAAGACCCTATATGCCTTTTCATTTGCATCTGTAAAAAAACAATCCAAGAAAATATATGCACTTAATCTACATATAGTATTCACATCCTGTATAGAACATTGAGCCTGATTGCAAACTTATGCTTCTGTGACCTTTTTGAATAAACGAGTAGGTTCTGTGGACCTGAGGTTAGAGATCCTGGATGCTCCTAAGGCAGCAAAGCAGATGGCGCATTAATAATGGGGGGAATTAGGAGGATCGGCTTCCCAATTCCAGTGTATTCATTAATACACTTTAGACAGTTTAATTGCTTCCTGAAACACTAATTGAAAGAGGTTCATTTGCAAACGCCTAGGTTCTAATAATATAAGTCTGGCATGGTGCCACAAAAACCCCTTAAATACCATTACAAGATGAATTGTGGCATTTAAATAAAGGCAGCTACATTTTAAAAGTAAAATGTATACAGTGAAATATAATGTATGATGTTTTTTCCCAAGTGGAGAAGAGCAAGCCCATTCGTGCTGAATGTTGCCAATACTGGGGTTTATGAAATAGTCTCCGCGTCATGTAGCTGAGCCGGGGGATTGTGAACATCTGGTACACTCTGTGACTTTAGCAGCACAAAGCAGAATGTTCTCGTTTACATAAACTCATTTCCTAGAGGGATAGCTATGGATTCTGTTATTTCAGGAGAATATGAGACTAAATATTGTTACACCTTTGAAAGAAGGATTTTTTCGCCTTCGAATCACTCTACCTACTGACCTTCTGAAATTGTATTTCATGCCTTTAAAGGCATATTGATTCTACACGCACTTCCCCAATATTTACCAACCCAAACTGTTGGCAGTTAGGTTAAGAATACATAAGGAGTTTGCTTCCATCTGACAAAAAATACAGACTGATCATTACCTACCTTATAGTAATTCTTAGTTTCTAATGGCGAAGTAATATTTTACAAGTAACAGACATAAGTGTTGGCAGGATTGCTTATTGTGTGAGAAAGCCATGAAGCTATGAACTTCTTACTGGATAACAGTTATCAGAAGTTCCAAATCTTCCCCCAGCAGGCAGGATCTTGAATGATTTCCTTTATTTATGCAAAGGAGAAGCAATACGCTTTATAGAAATGGCCATTGAATTATGTTCCAGGAGCTGAGCCTTGTTTGGTGCCCAGGATTGTCTTGTTATCTCTGTAAAGGAAGACAAGTGAGACCCAAGTGCAAGTGCAAATCTCGACTTGCTGTCCCAGCGACCAGAGAGTTCGAGCACTTGCCCCTTCTCCAGCACTCATGTGGCATTAAATACAAAGGGGAAGGGCCTCCTGGAGTTTTATGATAAAGCAAAAAGCATAAAAACCAAAAAACACCAAAAACTACTTTTTGTCAGGAGCTACTGAACTTTTAGGGGGAAAATAATTTCCCTAAGGAAAACAAGAAACTCATTTTCAAATAATCTCTCGGTTCTGGTTGATTGGTGGCTCTGCTTCCATTTCTACTCCACTTCCTACCTGTGGAAACGAACCTGTTGGCTTCTGACAGGATCTGTGTATTCAGCGTGCATGCATCCTGCAGTACATATCAGTCTTCTGCTTTTAAGTTTATTTGTGTCTTTAAGCTTGTTTGTAATTTAAAGTTACATTTTTTGCCTAAGAGAAAATTAAATTTTGTATTTAAAATATTTAAAATATAAATAAAATTTATGCACTCTCTCCCTTATCTTATTGCCTGACCCTCTCAGCTTTAATAAACTTGTTGACAGAGATGAGGGCTTTAATCAGGTACTGTGTGTTGTGACTCTCACAGAAGCCGTTCATTCAGAATGACTTATTTTATCCTCCCCTTCTCTCATCTTGTTTTCTTCTTTCTTTTTCTTACTTCTACCCCAAGAAGTGATTAGGCTAAGTAAATTTTAGTTGAATTGAACTCAAATGAAAAGGAGATAAATTATGATTGTTTACAATGACTAGAAAGAGACTCGGCTCATCTCCAGCCCGGTCTGGCTGTGCTCAAAGTCAGACTGACCCGATGTGTGATTTAGTTGCTGAGACTGCGGAGCTACTGGTTCCACATGATACCAAAGGACACATTTTTTTAAAGATTTATTCATTTATGCATACAAGCTGGAGTGTAGGCCAGAGGTGGCAGGTGGTGGCAGGATTTACCAGAGACAGAGTGGGGAGCAGAACAGGGGGAGCAACTGAAGTACCCTGCTGAGGGGAGCAGTGGGTGAGACAGGAGAGGTCTGCTGCGCCATGTGGGCAGCTCCCTGTCTGGGTATCGAACTCGTGCTGCAGTGGCTGTGGATAGCTTCATAGTGCCGAGACCTAACCTGTTGCTCCACTAGGGAGGCCCAAAAGGACAAATTTTGAGAGAGATCATTGAATACCCCCAAGATAATTACTTTTCATGTAATAATCTTCAGTGTCAGAACGAAAATGGGCCCCTACTGGTCAGCGAAAGTCAACCTACCAATTTAAGTCTGAACATCGTGACTTCGCCCCTATTTCTTTCCATTTTGAAATGACCCTTCATCCCATGTCTCAGCAGGTACCCACAGACCACAGGTGAGACTGAGAACACGTCTCCTCTAAACCATCTCCCACCATGACTCAGTCTTCATCTTCTCAGGAAACTCAACTCCAGCTATTCTCAACTCCTCCCCCTCCCATTCTTCCCTTAGCACATTGGCTACTAATGACTGCCTGTCCCTTCTCCTCCATTTCTTTTGGCTTTTCATATTCCATCTCATTGTCTCCTTACCAGTCCTTCAGACAGTTTCCTGGATGAAATTTCCAGACTGGAAATCTGGCCACATTATACTTCTGCTTACAACCAGCAGGGTGGAGTTCAAACACTCTAGAAAGGTCTTCTGTACTCACAGTGGCCCAGATTTCTCTCAGTCAGTCCAAGAATTCTGACCCCCGTTCTAGATCAAGTTAGTGTCTCCTCTGTTCTTCCACAGAGAACCTCTTGAGTTTTTCTGTTAATAATAGGATTCGTCTGGTGATGATTTCTCTACTTCTCTAGTAGTCAGGCTTAGAAACAGAGCCCTCTGTTTTATTTTCTTTTAAAATTTTCTGCCCTCCATCTTGACCTAGAATAGGCACTCCATGAATTAGTAACAAGGCAAACAATAGCTTTGACTTTTGGTAAGAAAAGAAACTTAAGCAGAGTGAGAAGTAGATAGTATGAAATGAGAAAGGCCAAGGTGCCTCAGTTACAAGGTATGGTGCTGGGTGTTGGAGCCCTACATCCACACAACAATAATCTCTAAACTGCTGCAGCTAGGCGATTGGCTCCCAAGATAACTATTACTTGGGGGCTTGGACCTTGGTAGCTCCTCAGTGTAGAGTATCACGCTATTACACGTATACATGTAGAGACATATAAATCTGTCTACGTGTATGTACAAGAATTGTCTCTGTGTTTCCAAAGACAGAGAATCAGAGAGTATATCTTGAAACATATAAACAGTAACACTTACCCAGGTGGCTAACTTGATATCAAATATAATTTGTCAACCTAACAAATCCTATCAAACCAGAGTATAAGTCTCAAATATCCTTCTTAGGGAGACACATCTGTAATGTCACAGTCTGTAAGTCATGTCTTATTTGTTAATGAGAAGTTCATCTGATTGTTCAGATAAGGACCCTGAGGACAGAGAGTTTGGAGAACTAGACTCTAGACCTTAAGAGTCACAAAACAATTAGCTGATGCTATGGTGAGAGAAAGAGATTTTGAGTCGTTTAGGCTATAAGCATGTTGCTCTTATTTGACTTTGAGAAAATATCTATTATGATATTGTAACTGTATGTAATTATAGTTGATAATTAGCGAAAGCAGATTCAAACAATATGGAAGCATCTAAGCAAGGATTAGGGTAACTGAAGTTGATGGTACTGTACGGTTAGTTGTGATAGAAAGTTGCTTTCTGAAAGTGTCATCTCTAAAGAGTTAACATTGCCTCTCAATATTGCTACTAGTCTTAACCACTCTCATTATTTCCTTCTCTCTCTTATCATTACAAGCAGCAAATATCCATGGAGTTTCAATCGCAAGGAAGTATTTATTTAGGATTGTCATTAATGTTTTGAGCCCATCAAATAAGGCATTTAGGATTGAATCAGGATTCAAAAGTTAGATCCAACAGAAAGGAGCCAGAGAATAAAATGTCTGGAATTGATAATAATTCCTATAATATTCTAATGGAAACATTTAAATTTAGCTGCTTTAGAATTATATTCATTAACATAGGCATGACTAATTACTGTTAATCATAAGGAAACTATTAACCATATTCATTCTTTCTCAGGCAAAACACATCACCTACCCCCCGCCCTCTCTCTCTCTCTCTCACACACACACACACATACATACACACAGTACAGATAAAACAAATTGACAGGAAATAACTTCAGATCAACTTGTTTGCATTTCCCTTTCTACAAGTCTTGAACAAATTAGTCTGACAAATCAAATCACAATTGCGAGTGAAAGCAGGTATATTTTAACTAGAAACAGGATTAGTTTTAGGGACTTGGACTGAATTATCTGTGTCCAAGTAGGTACATCTTTCATGCTCATTAAAGCAAGTTCAAATAAATTTCCTCTAGGAGACACTTCTTATAAGTTTTTCTACTAGAACACTGTGAAAACTCTTTGAAATAATCTCAAATTTCACACTAAATACTTAAGCTGCTTTCGTGTAGAGGACATTTATCATATTCCGTCTACCTAAATATCTGAATCCCCTTTCTTTTTGAAGGGTCTTCCACTCCCATTACCACACTAGAATTTAAAGGAAGTCAACCACTCCATTTCACCTTCTCTTTGCTGAAAAGTGAGATCTTACATTGTAGGGTTTGCCAATTGACTGTCCTGCCCCAGAAACAGAGATGCAAAGGTAATTAGTATTCACTTTCATGCTGGTGAACCCCAGTATCAGCAAGAGCAGTATCAACCAGTGGTGTCCTAGCCATACTTTTTCTATGGCTTGATTTTGGCCCTGGTTTCTGCCCTCCCTATTCTTTCAATTTAACTAAGAAAAATTTTTAAGATTATTTTAAAAATGCTATCATAACCATCTTTGGTGAATTGATATAATTTAGGTCAGTTCTTCCACAATTCGTTTACATGACATCTATATGTAGAATAATATATGTGGTCTTAACTATTTAATGTAGTTTCAACTAAATGCATTTTTATTTTACTAGGTAGAATTGTTGGGTTTATAAGTTGCCTCTACTTGAATAGAATGGCTTTTAAGTGATCTCAAATTCTATACTATCTCTTTGCCCTTCTCACAACTAATTCCCTGAATCTGTGAGAGTTTACTAAGGTTAAACTTTATAGAAGAGTACACTTTGTTCCATTTTATATTTTGGTGTATTGAATTATCACTTGACATTATTATCTAATCTGGGTTATGTTTAAAAGTCAAAGTCATTAAATATTTTAAGCTTCCTTTGAGGTTTGTCTTTCTTATTAGGGCTGGGGCATGGAGAAAAGGTATATCTAAAAGAAATTGGTAATGAAGGTGCCAGATCTCATGTATAAAATGGGTCAAGTTCCTATACAGAATAGAAAAATTCTAGCTCCTGTTAGGATAAACTAAAGTGAACTTGACCCCAAGTCTGAGAACTTCAAGGAGCTTTAGAGGTTAACTTTCTCCTTCTTCTACCTAAATGTGTAATGTCTTCCTCCCAATGCCCTCTGCAACCCCCCCCCCCCACCACACACACAGGGGAGGAAAAAGCCTAAGAAACAGGTGTAGCTGGGGAGGGACCTGGTGTCAACTTATGTCACCTCAATAGGGATTCCATAGATAAATCTTCAAAGCCAAATCAGCCTTAAAAGGTGTTATGTTGTCAAAGAAATACTGCTTTCTTGTTGGTGGTCTGTCTTATCCTACAGTTAAGAGGTCAGATATGGGCTGATCAAATCAAGGTGTAAGAAATTGTAACTCCAGATCTGCATGTTGGAGACACTGTCTTGGATGCCAGTATCCAAAAATGGTCCCCATGTCAGGCTAGTTGCCTATCTGCCTATTCAGGAGATGGAGAACTTCAAGAGGCTTATGTCTGTGTATCTGCTCTGTGAGGGCACTTAGAAAATGATTCTATTTTATTCTCTTCTTCCTTTCTCTTTTCCTTCCTCTCCCTTTACCCCCCCCTTCGTTCCTTCCTCCCTCCACCCTGCTGTGAATGGACTACTCCTCATTTATTTTCCCATTGTAAAATATAATCCCAAAGAGAATTTGGATGACAACGGGAATATCTGACTTCCCACATAACTTCATGTAACTGAGGTGGCAGCTTTAGACAGACATACTGATTAATAATTCTGTCCCTGGCAATAAGTATCCCTACCAAACCACTCTCCATTTTATTATCGTATAAATATGCAATCTGCATATAATTAAAGCTGTTATGTCCTTGAAACATTGTCTGCACAAGAGATGCTTATTCTAAAGAACAGCCATGGCTGAAGTTGCTCCTTTTTTTTAATATAAATTTTTCCTCTCTCCATTTCAAAAATGAATTCCCTTGTCATTATCCTTTCTGAACTATTCTATTCTTCTTCTTATATATCTCTTTACAGAGCCAGGAATGATTTTGAGTGTGAACATTTAGTGTTGATGTCCCCACCTCTGTTGAAATCCATACTGTTAAATTGTGAATTTATGGTCTCACTCCACACCATACTAGCCCAGGCTCCAGCACTCCCATAAGGAATGTCAGTTTTCATTGAAACACACTCAACAGTAAATGTCTTCTCCCTGGAGCATGCCCTTTTTGTTGAAAAGAGACACTAAAATTTCAGAGTTTACATGTTGCTTTTGGAGATCACACAGCTGGTTTTAAAATTAGAGCATTTGGGATAACTAATGACTGACTAGAGGCAGTCTGCTGTTAAGAATACTCCAAAATGTTCTTGACAACTCAAATGTTAGAACTTTTCCCTAAAATTCTTAGATGTCAGTGTGTTTTGGATGACAGCTTAAATAAATGAGATTCCAGAGGGGATTAACATAGTTTTTAATATAGACACAAAGCTTCCAAGCTCTTGAGAAGTCTGTTCTGATATATAGTGAGAATTAAATGAGTTAAAACATATGAGGTATATGCAGTTGTATATCATACATAGTAAGTGCTCAATAAAATTGCCTATTATTATCATTGCTTCTCTTAATCCAGTGACTCTTACCTTGCTTTAGGATCTTTGAAAACTGATGGTATTGAATTTACATGACCGTCATACTGGAGAATGATGTAATTTCATGAACTGGATGTTTTGTAGGGCTATTGGAAGGAATTGCTTTTATATTTGCTAGCACCCTAAAGAAACAGATAGTTTCACTTTTCTGAGAAGTGTCTCTCAGCTTTTCATTTATACATACAGGTTTTTAGAGGATGAGCATAACTCCAGTCTTGAAAAGAACCAGGATAGAAATATATTCAGGAAGCAGGGGTTCGGGTGTGTAAAATAGTTCATGCTCCACTCAGATGTGTCCAGGGATCGATCAGTGAGCAAACCTCACAGAGTGATTTTCAGCATGGAAATCAAATGCTGAAAATACAGGAAAGGACTGTGGGAAAAGAGAAAATAAGAAGCACCGTACTCGGTCCAGGAATCTTTTCTAGCAACCCCAGTCCCAGTCTCCCTCTTTCTGAAAACTCCTCCTGCAAAAGGTGATAAAGCCAAATTCTTTCAGGGCTGTCAATTTATCTCTTCTGTAAGACTGATTTCTGCAAGAAGAGATACTGTGTCTTAGGTTCACAGAGGCTCCAGGCTCAGAATGGTGCCAGACACAAGTAGACACTGCTAAGACTAAAGCTATGAAGACTTACATTAGTATTGGAAAGAAACCAGAGCTAAAGGGCATAAGCAAAAGGAGATCTGGGTTCTTGTTCCAACATCCTGAGCTTGGACAAGTTTGCTAAATGTTTAAGCCACTCCTTTAACTAAGTTCACAACCATAGAACTTTGAACAAATAAGGCATTTATTAGAATCTTTTTAAAAATATATATATATTTTTTGGGCCTTCCTGGTGGCACAGAGGTTGAGTGTTGTGCTGTGGAGCTGTCGGCAGCGCGATGCGAGTTCGACACAGAGCCGGGGAGAATCCCACATGGTGCGGCAGACCTCTCCTGCCTTGCCCGCTGCTCCCCTCAGCAGTGTATTTCCGATCTGCCTGTTCTGCTCCCCACTCTGTCTCTGGTGAACCCTCTTGCCACCCTATGCCTCTGACTTGTACCCCCGCTTGCATGTATAAATAAATAAATCTTTAAATATATATGTATATATATATTTATTGTTATTTATATCTTTTACATTTTGTATTCCCCTTGGGCAACCCACCACCAATTCACCCGTGATCCATCTCCGTGGTTCCTTGTGTCCTTTCCTACTGCATTTTGTGCCCTTATCCTCCCTCTTTGTGCCCTTATCCTGCCCCTCCCCCCGACCCCCGGCTGAGTGTCTCTCTCCTATTTGGTTTCCCTATAATCCTGTTATAAGTGAAACCATTTGATATTTTTCCCTTTCTTTCTGGCTTATTTCACTGAGTATGATCCCCTCTAATTTCATCCATGTCACTGCAAATTGCATGTGTCTATCTTCTTTGAATGCTGAATAGTATTCCATTGTGTATATGTACCACATCTTCTTGATCCAGTCATCTATTTTTAGACATCTGGGTTGCTTGCATACCTTTGCTATTGTTTCTTATGGAATGAATGAATGAATGAATGAATGAAAGAAATACATGAAAACTTTTAGGAATTTTCTTACACATGAAACCTTTTAGGAATTTTCTTATATTTTTTTAAGTCTCTTACCTGTCTTGAACCAGGTTACCATGTAGAACCTTGGAAAGTTTTAGCTTGATTTTTTTCTGCTGTGCGTGTCCAACATGGTGTTTGTAGACTCAGGATTTGGGATTAAGCCACCACTGGTCCATCTTTGCTTGACTTTGTATGGCTCCATGAGGAACAGATCCAGAGGACGGAAAAAGAAAACCACCATTGTTTGGGGTGCTAGAATAGAGAATTGAACAAAACTGATAAAGTTCCTGACCTCAAAGAACTAATATTACAGGTGGAGAAAAATATCGAGTAAACAATTGCCAATGTAATTTGTCAAATGAAAGGTATAGTGGGAACATTTGAATTACAGACTGAAGGAAGATGAGAAAGCAAGTCTCATGGGAATACAGGCCAGTAGTTGGAGCAGCTGAATTAAAAGATCAAGTAAAGTATTCAGGCAGACAAGTGGAATTTAGAGCTCAGCTCCTCAACTTCATAATCTGGACTTCAGAGAGATAATATGAAACTGTCTGATTATAGTATGTATTCAGAGCAGTGAGACTGAATGAGTTTGCCAAGAAGAGAGTAGAGGGAAGATGAGAAGTTGGAGGACAGAGACCTGTGGATCTCCAAATATGGAGGTTGGGATATGAGAAGAAAGACAAGAGATTCCGAATGAGTAATTAGTGAGATAAGAAGAAGAGAGAGAACAATGACTCAGAAAGCAAGAAAAAAGATACATCTAAAAGACTAATCAATACTAATTAGTATCTAGTCTAATTGATACCAAATTTATTAAATGTAAGGTTAACAACTAGTTAAAATAGATTTATATTTAATATCCTTTATCTCTGTATCCCTACCATTAAATGGCTCTGGAATTTTCTCTGTAGCATTAAGTGAGTTCCAACGTCAGGAAGGTAAAATGGGTGTCCTAGAGGTATTTCCATTGGCTTAAGTGGAAACCAAATGTTAGTACCTGGAAATCACATGAGAATGGCAGAAAAGTATCTGAGCATTTTGCTTTATTTCCAGGGAGGAATGTCTGATCCATGACAAAGTTTGGGTGCATTGATTTAATTCCCCAACAGGCTTCAGTTTCAGCAGCGATTGAAGCAGTTGTCTCACACCCACCATCTGGTGCTGGTGTCCCGGATGGAGTGTGAGTTCTGATAACACCAGGTACCTCCAACGGGACTGCTTCTGAAGGCAGATCACTGCAGAGGAGTCATGCCAGCTAAGGAAAACGCAAAGATGAATGAAGAAGACAAACTCTGTGAATGAGCTGTCTAGTGCAAGAATTCAGCGATTTATTTGACCAATGGAGAAACTGCTCTGTGTCACAAAATTATCACAACGAGATTGTTTGAGCAAAAAACAGAAAAGGAAAATTGTAATGTGAAATGAGAAATACAGGATATAATAGTCTATGTAATGCTTTAAGCAAAAAAAGTTTTAAAAATCCATATATTAAAAAAAGGGAGGTGAAAGTAACTTAGGGATCTAACAACTTTTAATTTCTCTATAATTTTCCAAATATTTTAATATGAGTAGAATTGTTTTTATAACAGGGACTTTGGCTTTAATGAAAATAGAAGAAGCTAGAATCTTTGTAAGTTTACTTTTGCTTTAACGTTCAACAAGGACTAACAATTGTGCTTATACTTAGTTAACCTTGAATGACGTTCGTACCCTCTTTATGAAATTCAACTTGAGCTATGCTAATGGCTGCAAAATCAGACAGCCTCCCTACCTGCTATCAGAGAGCGTTGCCTGGGGTGCTGTCTTCTCAAGCTTCTGTTTTATTAATGATCTTGAAACTGAAATACTTAGGAATGAAGAAGTGTTAAAAAGACTTCGTGATTGGCTCACCAACACCGGCTGAGAAAATGAAATATGCTAAGATGAGAAAATGCTAGGGAGGCCGATGCGAAGTCAACGGTTCCATGTAATGAACCTCCGACTCCCACCGCAGTCTGGGATACCCACCCGTGGCCCCTGTGCAGACGTCAGTCGATTTGTCCTTCATAAAGCTTAGATTGATTGATTTTATTTCCAAACATGTTTCAATTGCAGCGCAGTTCCAATTGGGGAGGGGAAAAAGGCTTTAGGCTTCACAATACTCTCACTTTATTAATTTTTTTTAATAAAGGAGAAGGATTATTCAAGATATGATTATCCAGTGGCCCAGTTTGCATAATTTTTTAAAATTACATATCATTAATAAGTTAAGTTGGATAAAATTAAAATCGCAGTTAAACGGTTCCAGGATTTTTTTTTTCGCTTTCAGGCTATGTGTCAATGTAGTTTTACCACTTGTTTTATTTAAACTGAAGAAGCTGGTGTGTGTTTAGAGCCTGTAATAGACTCCAGCAGCAAATGAGAAGCTCAAAACGGAATGGTTCTGAGGTGGTGTGTGCCTGCTTGCTACAGCCACGCCATTTTGTGGTGGGTTTGCACAGAGAAGCCTGGGTCTTTAGGGTCCCAAAACATTCTTGCTGAAACAAGACTGGGAAGCATGATCTTTGAAGCACCAAGGGTTCACTCAATTTTTAAAGTAGCTGATGTCCTATTTTTTTTTTAAAGATTTAATTATTTATGCACACAGAACTGGGGTGTAGGCCAGAGGTGTGGTGGTGGGGGTGAGAGGATTCGCCAGAGACAGAGTGGGGAGCGGAGCAGAGCAGGCGGATCTGCTGAAACACACTGCTGAGGGGAGCAGTGAGCAAGACAGGAGAGTTCTGCTGCGTCATGTGGGTCAGCTCTTTGGCCAGGGATCGAACTCAGGCTGCAGTGGCTGCAGATAGCTTCACAGTGCTGAGACTTAACCATTGCTCCACCAGGGAGGCCCCAAAGTAGCTGATGTCTTGATTTTACCAGCCCTGAAGACTTATTTTACTAGACCTGCCTGGATGGTTGGTGTCAAATGTTTGATGCTTGATTCTGACAGAGCCGAAAGCCAGAAAGATGACTGGCGGAAAGGAGTCGAGGAAGAGTCCCTGGACCTCATCACGTACTAAGGACCGGCCAGTGTGTGGTCTTCCTCACTGTTTCCCATCAGTCATATTTCATCTTCAGAGATGAAGAAAGCAAAACTTGGGGTGATCTGGTCATTTGCCCAAGATCACATTGCACAAGAAACTTTCCTATTCTGAGGCCAGAATCCATTTTCTCCAAGTTTCAGACTTTTACATTATTAGGTCCCACATCCTTATGTTGATTTGAGCCCTTTCTTCCTACTTCTTAAAACTTTCTTAAAAACTTCTAAGGGCTTTTTCTGTTGTCTCATCCTGAGCATCTGCAAACAATCAACACCTCTAAAATGAAATTCACCTGAAAGAGCAGGGCCTTCTAGTGCAGCGAAACCCATAAAGAAGCACACCCGGTATTCTTGAATAAAAAATGCTGATTTTGATGGTTTTAAATTGGGCTTCAATAGTAGACATACTTAATCATATGATATTTGACCTGGAAATCACTTCAAAGTTGTCCAAGGGAGCTTTGTGAAAATTTACATCACATAGTGTGTGCTGATGCAATTTGCTAAAGGAGATTTGACATGAATGGCTAAATTCTCAGAAGTAATGCAGCAATTTGAAATAGCATATTCCTCCACCCGCCTAAAGATGATGAGATTCATGGGCATAAGTGCCTGTGCTGAGGCCGTCGGGCTTTTCCTGAGCGCTCGGCCATCTAATTGGATGACTTCTAATCCAGGACTGTTCAGACCCCTCATCACCTCCCTCTTCTCAAGAGCTCCCATTGATTGGCCAGTGATGGGTTATAAGGATTTTCTCAGAAAGTGTGTCCCAGAGCTTCCATTCGTTAATAGCAGAAGGAACAGGCCCCAAAGAGTGTTGTTCATTGTTCCTGAGAATTCTACTTTCAGCTTCTCATAATGGAATGAAATGATTTTAGCATCTCCTTTGTTGCCTATGGATCTGCTCCATCTGTCACTGTCCTGCAGTTTCCTAGCTTAGGAGTCTCTTCTCTGCTTTTCCCACCAGAGGTCCTGCTTCGTTCTCTCACAGTAATTAGTTAGACTTTTCATTATTCATAATAAACTATCTAGGATATGCCAACACGAAAGCGGAACCCATTTTGCATTGATTCATTAAACAAATATTTATTGACCCCGCACAAGTCCCTGTTACAGGCACTGGAAGTAAATCAGTCAAGAAAAAGACTGTGTGAAGCTTGTGCTCCTGGGGTAGGGGCTGAAGACAAACAAATAAGTAAGTAGAACGTCAGTCTGTGGTCCGAGCTCTAGAGGCAACTAACGGCAGGGTGGGGATGGAAGTGCTGGGAGGAGGAACCATTTTATTTTGAGTGATCAAGCAACATCTCACTAGGACTCTTGAGCAGAAGCCTGAAGGAATTGAACAGGGGGTTCAGGTGAATTTCTAGGGAAGAGAGTCCCTGGCAGAGGGAATAGAGCAGGGGGGAGCGAGGTTGGAGGTGAGACCAGGCAGAAGGCTAGATCTTGTGAGGTCTTGTCAACCATTATAGGGGCTTGCTTCTTTCCCCCAGCAAGTGATATAGGAAGCCTCCGGCTGGGTTTCAGACAAAGAGTGACTTGATCTAACTTTCATTTTAAAAGAATCACCACAGCAGCTGAGATAAGACCAGACACTATAAAGGGAAGGAAGGAAGTTGGGAGAGAATTGCAATAACCTGGGAGAAAGACGATCACGGCTTACATCAGGTAGAAGTAATGGAGGTGGAAAAGTCAGTTGGATTTGAATATATGTTACATTGATTCTCTTAGGAAAGCTTAAAATTAGTTATTGCAAATGTTTTAAAACTTCTCCAGCTCCTCAAATGCTTACATCCAGACAGAAAGTTTCCTGCTTCCTGAATGTCCTCTTCTATCAGGTCAAAAGCTATATTCTCCCAGAGAGAAAAAGGAAATGAGGTTGGTGATTGACAGTCCTAAGCTGAGTCCTGCCTTGGCAGATATGTGGCTGGGGAGAAGTTACTTAATTTCTCTTAGCCTCAGTTTCTTTATCTATAAAGTGGAAATCAGAGCAGTGACCATCTCTTAGATTTGCACTGAAAATCATGTAAGCTAAGTTTATGGGAAGCACCTAGTGCAGTGAACGGTATGTCGTCACAAGTCAATAAATGGTAGCTATGATTATTTAGATGATTTTACTGGCATTATTACTATTGTCACATGAACACTTTTTTCTAAGCCCTTCTAGAACCTAGCCCATTTGAGTCTTTTTCTCTGAGCCCTGTAGCTTCCTTTCTCAGTTTCCAAAGCAGCCTGTTTCTGCCACGCTTACGTCTCAGATGCTCTGCGTAGACAGCTGTGGACAGCAGTCCCTCCATCCGTCCTCCTTACTGGCCCTCCAGAGTGACTCTCCCTCCTCCCCCTCTTAAGCTCCCTGGTAGTTCTGTTTCCATCAAAGTTTGCTTCTCTCCTTTACATCTCCTGGCTCCATCTGGAAGACTCTGCATTCTTATTTCCTAGATTCAACACGCCAACAAATCCAGACTCAGGAATAGTCACTAGATCCTTAGATCTGTTCACAGTTTCACTAAGGTCTCATTTTTATCCTTCACTCTTCAAACTTCCCTTTTTATGCTCAGGTTTTTGTTGTTAGTATGTTTGTACGTGCGTGTGTGTGTGTGTGTGTGTGTGTGTGTGTGTGTGTGTGTGTGTGTTTGTTTGTTTCTACCAACAGTCAATCTGGAGAAACTGCAGAATCTTGCCAACAACTCTTCCCACACTCTGCTGGAGCTCAGTCCCTATTCTCCCCTTCTCTCCAATTCTGGGTAAAATTTCCAATTGTTGCCCCTGAGTGTCTCATAAGGGTGAATGTTTTGAGGGTGGAAGGAGCATGTCCAGTGTGATTTGCCCCCTTGGCATTTTTTTGTACTTGTTGGGAGGTCACTGGGTCCAGCCTGTGTTCTCGGGAGCCTCGGCCCTTCTCACTTCCTAACAGAAGCATTGTAGGTGCCCCCTCAGGGCTCTTCCCTGCCTGGTCCACTGACCTGCTCCATGTTTCTGCTCTTGGGAACCTGAACTTTGGGGTGGACTTAGAGTTCCAAGAAGGTGGGCGTGGTCCTTTTAATTGCATGCTGGTGGAGTGCACTGTGAACCCCCCCCCCTTCTGATTCACCTGCGATAGTGACAAGGAGCTAGCAGTTTTTCCCATTTCCCATTTTCATGATTTCCTGATGATGGCACTTGAGTTCTAGATGCATTCCAAAGAGAACTCAAGAGCACTAATGCACACTCAATTTTTATTAAAAAAAGAAGATAAAAGAGGGCCCTCAGAGAAACATGACAACATTAAGAATTATTCTGGAGTATAAAACTTTACTTTTAGGTGTAACATTGACATCCTTTTTCTTTTAATTTAAAACTTATGTTTTTTCTCCTTTTACTTTAATTCCTTTCTAAACAAACTAAACCATTTTAATAGCACTTTATAGTTTGCTGTGTATTTTTATTCACATTCCGTTATTCAAACAGTATCTTACAACACAGGAATCTTTTTATTAAAAGATTTATTTATTTATGCATACGAGAACTGGGGTATAGGCCAAGGGTGTGGGGGTGGGTGGGTGAGAGGATTCACCAGAGACAGAGTGGGGAGCAGAACAGGCAGATTGACTAAAATACACTGTTGAGAGGAGCAGCTGGAAAGACAGCAGAGATCTGCTGTGCCATGTGGGAAGCTCCCTGGCTGGGGATTGAACTCGTGCTGCCGTGGCCGCTGATAGCTTCATAGCGCTGAGACTTTACCCCTTATGCCACCAGGAAGGTCCCAACACAGAAATCTCTATTGAAGGGAGGCTATAAAAAAATCAGCTTTCTCCCTTCAAGGGGTTTCCTTTCTTGGATTAAGAGAGGTTTAAAATAATTAATTCATGATTGTATGATGGGAATTATCATTAGTCAAACTAAGACTCTTTAATGGATAATATCGCTAGCCCAGTGTTTGAAAGGCTGAAGATGCTTCTGACATATCTCTCTCTTTGCTGGCTAAGCAAAACAGCTTAATCCTCAGCTTCTCCACCTGTCTTCTTGGGAGTGCCAATAAGTTCCCACCCATTCTTCCAACTCTGGCCAACTGTGCTGGGCTGGGTTTGTGAACTGATTGCATATGTTACCAAGGAAATTATTGGGATGTCAAATGGCGGTGTCATCTTCTTGGCAAAATATTCTTGAGCAGATTGTATTCCAGGGACATACAGACACATGACTCAAAATCCCACTCCCACTTTTGAACCATCCCCACCTTCCTTCTCCAGGAGGGAACCCCATCTGGCAAGGGAAAAGGACAAATAGAACTAGAGTCCTATTTCTCCAGCTTTTTCTGGAGCTACTGCTCCTGATTGGTCCCACCCCAATATCTGGCAAAGCTTGACACACACATACTTGCGCGCGCACACACACACACACACACACACACACACACACACACACAGCATTGAATATATATCTATTGCTTCTTTGCTCTTCTACATCAGCTACATTAGCTTTTCATATATCACACAAGATCTCCTTGCAGGTACAATAAACTCTACAAAGATTAAAAGGAGGGTATACAACTTTCTTAAAATATATTGAACTATGAGTTTTCATATATTAAACTACAAAATAAATATTTAACATATGTCAAAATATTTGCTCAGAATAGTTTCCCTTTTCCTCCCCCGGATATCAAATACTTTTCCATCCTTTTCTCTTTTCT